>LBNU01014531.1:12705-25716 GCA_014162995.1 Artemisia annua
GTATTCTAAAAGTCTTCAAAGATGTAAAAGTGATATCTTGCTCGAATTTATGAAGCTTATCGTAATAATTAGCTTTGAACTTCGATTAAGCATCTCTTTCGTTTTCTCGAGCCTTTAGGAAATAACTTTGTCATCACGGGCTTTCCTTGAGTAAATTTCATCGTTGACTCGGCTTTTAGACACTTTTCCACATCTCGTGCTCGTTTTAGGCTTTTTGGTTGACTTTTGTGCTATTTATGCAATATCCGTCCCTGCACGATCACAAACACAAAAACAAGATATCTTTGGCTTTTCGCGTTAGTTTTTGGTCTTTTCTACACTTAAACTAAGGTCAAAAGTATGTGTAAAATAGCACACATCAAGCAACAACCCGGGAAAGATAAAAACACAACCAAAAATGTTGTGTACAAAGATTTTTTATCCATCGTTACATCTGCACAGGTTGCTTCTGCTTATGTTTATAATTAGAGCGTACAATTGGCCAATTACTAGACACCTATTCCAATACTCTTTCACCTTTAATAGACAACCGTTTTTTTATTATTACTATGCTATATAATACAGTAATATACGTGTTCTGTGCTTGCTTACATTTCCAAAATACCCATATATGTGCATCCATTATTAATTTTACCTGTTGCAATATGCAGACAAATGGAACAGACCTCTGAGTATGGATCTAGTGAGAAGAATTATTGAAATGAGAAGAATGAGAAAAAATTGTGGCCACATATTTTAAATAAGGAAGGAGAAATAATAGGGAGATGCATCTATTTTTGTGAGTGCATCTAATATTTGTGGTTGTGGTTTCTTCTCATTCTTCTCATCTTAATTATATTTCTCATTTGATCCTTACTGCCATCATCAGATTCTAAAGGCAAAGAGATTGTTACACACTCAGAGGAAATTCCCCTTGCTGATCTAAAAGAGACAAATACCGGTAAGGTTATATATGCAAAGGTGTATCGAAAATGGACGCCAACAAACAGACAAGCAAAACCGATCGTGTTTTGCATCATGCTAATTGATAAGCAGGTACAAGCCGTTATTGCTCAACTAAATACTTTAATATTTTCACGTTCAGACAAGAAACCAAAGAATCAAAGAAAATTTGTTACATTTATACATTGCTATTTTATCTGTATGGAGGAGCTATACAAGCAAATGTGAATATACGCGACAAAAACAAATTCGATGTACTGCTTCAGATAAATAAAACTTACAGAATAACCGGATTTGGATTCCAGCCAGCAAAACTGTACATGCAAGTTGTCCCCCACTCGCTTTCATTAGCTTTCGGAACTTACACAGATGTTAAAGATGCTCCTGACACAGGGTTCCCGAACCACTACTTCAACTTTTCCACCTACCGTGACCTATATCCAAAAGTCGATGTTAAAGAATGCTTCCTAACAGGTATGTTATACAAACATCAATAAAATAGAACACAGTCAGTATACAAATACCTTACTTATGCTATTTGCAGATTACATCGGGCGTGTCCAATATGTAACTGAAATCCAGAAATCACTTTACTCAACAAAAGATTCGGCTGTTTGGAGAGACATTGGTGTGTAGAATTTAGAGTAAGTGACAAACATTTATCTCTGAAAACTAACTTTTTACATTAACTGTCACTGATATTTTGGAATTGTAACAGCGGCCGAACAGTTCGGTTCACTCTATGCAACCAAGATGCGCAAAATTTCAAAAAAGAAGAATATGAAAAAGTAGAAAAACCAACAATAATTGCAGTTAGTTCATGTTTAGTCAAAGACTACGGAGGTAAGGTTAATCCTTTGCGCTTACAATTCGACCGGTTAACCTATCTTTTAACATATTGTTAAACTAATACAGGACTTCAGTTGTCGGCTACATATGCAACAGAATACTACTTTAACCCAGATATCACAGAATACCATGACATTCGCAGCGTGTAAGTTACGAAAGTGCATTTACAAGAATGCAGTTTCATCTTAAAACACTACTAAAAGCATCAAAATGAACTATGCAGGTATGACGAGTTCTTTGATCCACCTGCAATAGTAAATGTGCAATACCAAAAATGTGCAGATCCACAGAAAGAAAAATTCAGGAATCGCGTTACCCTAGCAGATTTAGCAAAAGAGGATCCGCAGAACCAACAGGTAATGAACACCTTTAGTGGAACCTTCCCTAAATAAACAACTCCTAAATATTTTTGGTTTTAATATAACAAAATGTTCGATTCACTGTTGACGCAACAATTGACAAGATCGATACAAAAAGACCGTGGTTTTTCAAGAAATGCTTTGATTGTAAGTTAAAGATCACTGACCGATGGCCGCATACTCATTGCAAGAAGCCAATGTCTAAAGACGAAGTCCTTTACAGGTAAGCTGCAACATTCACAGATTATTATACCACTATACATAACGCATCTTTTTTGCTAGATTATCGGTGGTAAATGACACTTTCTATGTTTTTTGAACAGCTATTGCTTCAGGCTAGAATTGTCCGATGGCACTGCCAACGTAACAATGACGTGCTTCAGTAATGAGGCTAATTCCATGTTAAAAGATTGCAAGGAATTAGTGGAAAGTATGCCTCAACAAAATTCCTATGAGTACCCAAAAGAACTACTTTCTCTACAAGGAAAGAAAAAAATATTTCAGCTGCATTTTGATCCAGAAAGCACAAAAGAACGCAAGATTTTCATTCTAGACACATGTTGGGATGACACACCATTATTGACATCTGGAAGTGCGATTAGCAGTGAAAGTAGCATGGAATCTTGCACAAAACAAACGCTACAGACAACAGCTGGGATAAGTACCATTGGAACAACTTCAACAGTTGAGAACAAAGAAATGCAAGTAATAATACCGACACAAGAACCTATACAATCTGCAACAGCAATGGACATACCATCAACCATTACTGTCTCACAACCCGAAGGAGATAAACCGGTTAACCTACAGCAGCTTCACATGCCAGAAATCGCAAAAGAACCAGCAACAACAATTGCACCAGAACAGCCAAAAACAAACCACCCATTTCAGATCAACGAAATCAAAACAACAACACCACCAAAAGAAGTGGCAGAATTTGCAGAAGCAGCAGACACAGAACCAAAAACACCTACAGACCAAACTTCCTTCCCCGAAACATCAAAGCCTAAAACCCAGGCATCTAGGAAAAGTGCTAGGAGAAGCATTTTTACAGAAAAAGAAGATGGAAGCACAACATCAGCCGAAAAAAAAGCAAAGAAAGAAGAATAGTCAAATCTAATTTGCGACTTCTGAATGCAAAAGAAAATTGGCTACTATCTACGTATGTTTAAGAACACTTATTTCTGTAAATATTTGTAGCTCCTATTTCCCACCAAACATTTAAGCAAGACCCTATAATCAGGCAGTCATATCGACTTGCATTTTGTGAATGGCTTATACAGCCATAACTCTAATACTAATTAAATAATGGCCTTGCTTTTTGGTGCATCTACTACATATCTCATCAGTTACATGCTTATTTCACAATAGATTACATAAAAAGTGATTATTTTATTCATGAGTGCTATAAGTTACATACATGACATAACCTACAGCTGTTATCGCGCCAACAAAACCACAGAACCTACATGACCTTTTACTAATACAGACACAAACATAAACACATCCAAGACCTACATAAACTTATGCTAATACACAGACCAACACCAAATACTGCAACAAAGTACGTTAACTAAATTCTTCCATAAAACACGCGACGCTACATCAAATAAACTGTTCCATTATCGCCACATGCCTACCCTTCTCTTCCCCTGCCTCACGTGCCAATACCAAAACAGCATTCAATGCAGCAAATATGCGGCCATCCTTACGTTGTGCCTCTCTCAAGCATTGCAATCCGTTACTAGAAACAGGACCAAATGGGCTAAAACTTTGCCCCTCTTGAAGAAGTTCATGCCGTTTCTGCATCCTGTTCGCCACGACTTCACATTCTTCAACAAGAAGTTCGACAAAACTTTCGTTCTCGATCAATTCTTGCGTAAACAAGTACCGGAAACAATGTTCTAGCCTATTAGAATTGCATTCCTCTTTCAGATCATCAAAATTAGGAGTTCGGGACATTGTGTGGTGCAATTATTTTTTTTTTGAATGAAGTAAAAACTATGCAAGTGACAAAAAAAACACACTTCTGCTTCTTATATAAGCAGTTTATGTAACTAATAACAGTACATCTAACTAAACTAAACCAACCTCATTGTTACCTATTTTTCACATGCACTACAGTCATGCCAGGAATCTAAGCACTACTACCAAAACTAGAGAGAAATCTCTACCTAACTAAAGTATCTAAACTTTGCATAAATCATTTACTGAATTCAAAAACATCTTACAATGAAAAAAAAATTGATAAAAAAACAAAACAAGCACCAAGCCATAATAAACATTACTTTTTATAAATAGCACCTTAACAGGTGAATTCATACAAAATAGATATGATGCCATTACAAAGTTGCCTAACGGCTATACAAAATTTGCCTAAAGCCAAGCATCATATTGCATAGAAAACATAATTAAAACATAAACAGTAGTTAAACCCCTTCCAACAAAAAGTAAAAACAGAGATGCCCAAAAGATACCACAGCGAAGATCTATGCTTCCTCAAACCGTGCAAGATGCTGCCTCTTTTCTTTCCTCCTTTCAACTGCCAAATCCATCAACCCAATTAACCCAGCAAGAATCTTCTTATTTGTTTCAAGTGTCTCCTTTAAAAACGTCAAACCATCATCACCTTCATCCGTAAATGGGCAAAACTGTTCTCCTTCTTCAATTAGCTTCTCAAGACGCCTAATTTCCTTTAACAAGTTATCACGTCGTTGCCCTAATAGCATAACCAGCCCATTAACTTCGGTATATTGTTCCCTGAAAATCGATAAGAAAACATCACTGAGATTATCAGAACCAGCTTCTTGCTTTAATTCTTGGAACATAGGTGTAAACACAGCAGCATATGGTGTCGGAGGCGTAGCCATTTTACCAATGATAAATTTCAAAGAAAGCTTTCCCTTTTTTATAAGTTACCTAACCCCCACTTAAAACCTAAACTAATTAATTAGGCCAGTTAAAGACTAAAATAATTAATTAAGCCTATATAAAAAGAAACAAACACACTGAAGTAAAAGAAAAAAGAAAAAAAAAAGAAATATTGCAAATAAAATGTGCACAAATTAAAAAAATAAATATATACAACTTTATAGTAAAAACCTCTTTTTCTATACCAAATGCATTTAATAAAACCTACGTCGAAACACAAACCGTTTACTTATTACCGCAACACGATCTCAGCCAAAAAAACAGGCCCGCCCGCAACGCGGCGGACCAACGCCAATCTCGTAACCATCAAATACTAGATCAAGGTACTAATTTATTTATTACTCATACTACTTACAATGGTCCAGTAAAGAGTTTATAACGCGTATCCTTTCAAGATGTAGTATATAACTCCCAAGAATAAAGCCTTTCAAAAAAAAAAAAAAAAAAAAAAAAACTCCCAAGAATAAAGGTTTCGGATTATGTCCAATATTCTGGCCCAATATAAAACAAAAACAAAGAAAAATAGTTACGTTCAAATAAATGTTAAAGCACTTTATAACTTTTTGTAAATAATTTTACAATATATTTACTATGTTCAAATAAATAGTAATATAACTTTTGTATGTTTATGAACAAGATAATATATCATATCAATTAACTATGAGGTATCTAAGATCACGTTACAGCACTTCATAGAAATGACAAAAAAACAAAATGTCATCTCTAATTCTGTTACAACCCAAAGATTATAAATCAAATTTGCATTACAAATTTAAATGTACCACGATTATGACATTATGAAACATATTGGCGACAATTCAACTTGTTGAATAAACCGATTGGTTATAGATCAAATTTGCATTACAAATATTATGTCAGTAGCCTTGCAACGCTGGCCTAATTTTATTTTATTTACATTCCTTTGCATGTAATTAGCTCTTCTTATACTCCCCCCATTATTATTGCCATTTACCTTTGATCACCCGATATTGGCGATTTCTGTTCCCACCAATATATGAGAGGTAAATCACGGTGTCATTCAGCGAAACCCATGAAACCGAAAGAAAATAATGCAGTTACGAGCATAAACCGACCTTTTCTAATGCCATCTTTTGGACATGCTAGGAAAATCTCTGGTTATATGCATGTTTATCGTGTATATCAAAATTGGGTCTTCTAAGAATGAAGGCATAACGAAGTCAACTTAGGATGATTTTTCTATTTAGTACTCTTCCATTGGTTTTGTTGATTCCTGGAACTTTACAAATTTGTCTTGTCCAAGGTTGACTACCTCAATCTAGACAAACTAGTCATCATCCACATATATGAATGATATTTAGGACATATTTTGACTTTTTGATATTGACTTTTAAGAATGAATGTTTGACCAAATATCCAACAGCAAAAACCATATTGGTCTTTTGAACTATTAAAAGTAATCCAACTTATCCAAAAGAAAATCTGTAACAAAAAACCATGTATGTAAGATATGTATGTACAAAGAAAATGTTACTCCTAGTAAATTCTAAACACTAGATGAAAAATCCATTTTCCCGAAACCAAAATCATCAAATCCAGATGAATCAAAAATCCTATTTTAGTTTTGGATACGATTATTCTAGTTTCGGGAATTGGATTTACTAAAAGTTAACTGCAATTCTATCTACATAAGTTTATGTTTGTGTTTCGACATGGAAACCAGTATTGCGTGGCACACGGGACGAAGCTGCTTCGAGCCCATGAAGCATCTTTATGACATCAACTGTGTCATCAAGATAGTATTTTGCATTACTTGGTTTCTGTCCTACAGTGCAAGCAAATACTTCTGCAATCCCATTCCCGACTGAACTCGAGATCTTTTCAAACATGTCTTCGTCTGATTGGTCGTCACCAATGCATAACACGAAATCAAGTGGTCTTCCTATGCTTTGCATGGTTGTTACGAGTTTGTCCACCACCACTCCCTTGCTCACACCCTATAAACAAACATAATTTTCAGTTACACACAACTTAAGTTCTATAAAACCAGCACTTCTCGTATACGGACATATACAGTTTTTTGTTTTATTTCAAAAGATATATTAAACCATCTAATCTGGGCCAAACAGTTTGAACTCCTAAAACAGTTATTTATATGCAATACACAAGTTACTAAATTGTTTTATTTAAAACTTATATCATTTCGCAGTTATAAAGTAATTTTCGAGACATTTCCGACAGGGGTATATGCGGGTCACCGACCAGTCCAGCCCATAGGTATTCAGAACTTCAGATACCCACAAGCTTTACTTTGCCACATCAAAAATCTATTAAAATGTATGAAGTTACCTGTGGGTTAACCTCGACGATTTGTTGACCGCGTTTCACAACCACAGGCTCATTAGCAAGCACACTTTCGAGATGATCGAGCAACTCTTTTGCCTGCCATGTTCCAAAATCAGGATCCGCTTCTTGATGATGCCATACTAACGCACTTTCCTTTTGCTCAATAAAAGAGCCATCTGTCGCCTCGGTATAATGTTCCATCACCGGTAATGCCACCTTCTTCCAACCCACATCGACTGTTGTACCACCAAATTCCCAACCCGACTCCCTACTCCACCTAATAGTTAACAAAAAAATCAGTAAAATACAAATAAATTTAACTGGAAAAAAGAAATCGACAGGCTTTACCTAGTGAAATAACCATGTTCTGCTGATAAACCAAGCTTCTTACACGAATCAAACCATTGGCTTAGCAAATCCTTCCCTCGACCACTAACGATAAAAACGACATTTTTAGGGTCGTTTGACAGGTTGTTTAAAATCGAGATGACTTCTTTACTAGGCGTTTTATCGACTAAGCCTTGCGGCATAACCGTACCATCATAATCAAGCAAAATCAACCTACTGCTCGTCTTATTGTAAGACGACACAATGTGTTCAGCTGACAGTTTCCGAAAATTAGGACCAAGAGCCACAACACGAAAATATAAACCAAACCCGACACCCCAACACCGTTTATGAAAATGCTCCTTACAAGCCCGCTCAAGATCCTGATCGAAACTTCGGGCCCAATAGGCAACATCATGTGAACTAATGTACCTATAATGCTTTTCGTGTCTCATTTCCTTTTCTCGTTCAGGCATTGTGATTGCTAAGTTCATTGCTTCGGCTACAGATTCAATATTCCACGGGTTAACCCGAATAGCACCACTTAACGATGGCGAACAACCAATAAATTCTGACACTATAATAACACTCTTTTTAGCTTCCGGTTCTGTAAACAACACTTTATCTAACTCGGGGTTGCTTTGTCTCGAGACCGTGTACTTATAAGGAACCAAATTCATACCATCTCGAACAGCATTCACAACAACACATTCTGCAATGGAATAATACGAGACTTTATCATGTGTCGACACGGGACCAGTTATAAACACAATCGGCTCATACCCGTCATTTCCAAACCTACTGTTAACCTCACTAGCCACATTTTGCATCTCGTTTTCGAGTTCTAGTACATCTTGACCCCGGCTTCTGGCCGGGTTCAAGATTTGAACTAATACCACTAACCCCCTCAACTCCTCATAATCTTCCAAAAGTTTCCCAAATGCTAAAAACTTAAAACTAATCCCTTTAAACATATCCATATCATCAACACCTAAAATCATCTTTTTACCCTCAAACCGTCGTGAAAGCTCCTGAGCTTTCGCAACGGTTTTTTGCGAAGACTTAACCATCTCAATCTGACCCATATCTATTCCCACAGGCAAAATCTTAATACTAACAGTCCGACCATAGTATTCCAACCCAATATACCCACGTTTCGACTTATAATCAAGTCCCAACATTCGACTACAACACGACAAAAAATGTCGTGCATAGTCAAACGTATGAAACCCGACTAAATCACAATTTAGCAACGCCCTAAGTATCTCGTCTCTAACGGGCAAAGTCCTATATATTTCGGAAGACGGAAACGGGCTATGCAAGAAAAACCCGACCCGAATCCGATGAAACCTTTTCCTTAAAAAAGTCGACATTATCATTAAATGATAATCATGTATCCAAACATAATCCTCATCAGGATTAATAACTTCCATCACTTTATCCGCGAATATTTTATTCGCGGACACATAAGCCCTCCACCCCACCCTGTCAAAACGGACCCCGTGGGTCCGTGTCACAGGCAGCATATAGTGAAATATAGGCCACAAATAATGTTTACAAAACCCATGATAAAACTTATTTTGTATATCCAAATTTAAAAAAGTTGGCACACATTTAAACCCATCGTACAAAACTTGAGCAACTTCATCTTGCTCACTCGGGTCAATATCTACGGATAATGACCCGACGTAAACACACTCAGTCCCGGGTTTTAACCCGGACTTGAGCTGCAAAACTAACGAATCCGGGTCAAATTCAAATACCCATTTCCCCGATTCAAACCGAGCTTTTAATGGTAACTGATTAGCCACAATTATCCTTCTCCCTGACGTCACATTCCGCTGATTGATGACGTCATCATCATCATTAAAATCTGATAAAATACCAGGTACAGTCATGACCCTGGGTATTCTTGGACGATCAATCACACATGAATAGTCATCTAAATTTAGTAAATTAAAAGAGGATCTTGATAACATGATGGGTTTTTGTTTAATTTGATTTTTAGTGACGCTTTTTAGGCCTTTTTGGGTCAAATTGGGATCAAAAATTTTGACGGAATTGGGTGAAATTGAATTGTGGGTAATGAAATTAAGGGTGAATTAGAAATGGGTTTTGGTTTGATTTGGATTTGAGTGAGGTTAAGTGGGTTAATTTTGTGATTGAAATGATGATGAATGTGAAAATCACATTTGGGGATGGAAATTTGGAGAAGAAGGTGAAGGTGGTGGTGAAAAGTGGATAAGAACGAAGAGGAAGAAGTAGAGAGAGTCCGACTTTAGTTGCTAAATGCCTATAAATAGAAAGACTTGTTGCTATTTTTGTTGAATGCTTTTACACCCTCTTTCCTTAGTCCCATTTTCATTTTCAATTTTTTTTTTTTTTTTTTTTTTTTAAAATCATCTCTTTTTGGTGTTAATCAAAAATGAATTTACTAAGCATAATGATATTTAATTGGTTGACGGAAGGACGAAACCAGTATTAAATATGACTGGGTGGTCACACAAAAATTTGAACACTAATACTAGAAACATATTTCGATGCGCATGTGTATTTAAGATTACTTTAAGAAAAATCGATTTTATTTTAAAAATTAACAGTAGATTGAAAAAATTTAGAAGTGCTCGGGCACTCGCGGGAAACCCCATGGCTCCGTCCCTATTGGTTGAGAAAAGTATAGTGATTTCACTTTTGTTAAGATATATGTCTTTTTATCTAAAAGCAATAATTTTGAGACATAGTATTATTTGAATTTGTGTAAATTTAAATTATATGTGTGATTATGTGAACATCTTTATGGTTTTTGTTGTTCACGTTTATCATTTTGACTGATCTATATTACATGTAATGCATAAATGACATAAGTGATGTTCTTGGTACATCACCTAGCGTTTAGTGGCACCACCATCTCACATTTTAGCTACTTTGTTGATAGGATAAGCAGTTTTCTTTTTGTTTTATGTTTCGTATTTTATGTCTTTTAAATATTTTTGACATATCAAACTTTATATTTTATATTATGTACTTTTGATTTTGTAATTTTATAATAAAAATAAATTTAAAAAATTAAAAAAATAAAAAGTAAAATAAAGAAGGGTGTGCCAAAATCCATTTAGATAGGGTATGAATAACCAATCATAAATGATATTTTTGTAATAAATTTTGTAAGACACTCATTTATGCATTTTTAAGCAATAAAAGTGTTAGCATCATATACACACAACAAACACTAGTACTAATCAAATTAAATTATCTTCCACAACAATTTAATACCTCATTTATTATTATTTTGAATCTGTATACTTTTTATGCAAAAATACAAAAATAAATGTAAAATGTTAGAACAAGTTACAACATTCGAAAAATATGATTTAGCTGTAAGAGTGTCATCCAATCAAGACACTTTTTGTTAAAAAAACAAACTAAAAAAAACAAAATAATGTTTTTTAAGAAAAATTGGACGAATTTATAAAGGATAATGATGTAAATTAGTGTCAAGTGTTAGAATATGTTTTTATAAAAATTACACCTATTTATACTACATATAATGCAAAATCATATTTTCAATAATAATTTTTTTAAAACACTTATTAATGCATTTTTAAGCAATACAAGTGTTAATACATCATGTTCACGCTAAAACTGATGGTACTAAGTTATATTCCATAATATTTTAACGCCTCATTTGTTATATATTTTAAATTTGTATATATTTTTATCAAAAAAAATGGATAGAATTGCAAAATGTTAGAACAAATTACAAAGTTCGAAAAATCTGATTTAATCGTAAGAGTGTGAAAAATCTGCTTTAATCGTAAGAGTGCCATCTAAAATTTTGGAACGGATTTGCAACGATATTTTAAAAAATAAATTTGTTTATAATTCTTTTAGTAGTCCGGTAATCAACGATAATTTCTTTTATAGTTATTTTTACGTATTCCTTGGCAAATCCGTTGCAAGTATTAAAATTTTGCAACAGAGTTGCAATGGTATGATTAAAAAATAGATATGAAAGAAATTAATATGTTTTTTGCAACGAGTTTGCTACTGTTTGTTGTTCCGCTGCAAAATAGTTTGTAATCTATTGCAAAACTGTTGCGAATATGCAACATACATTTTCCAATGCAAATTTTCATTGCATACCCTCTTTGTATATTTGTGAGATTACAAATCGAAATTTATTTATTGTGTGGCGAAGGACATCAAATTTATTAAATGTGGTCCATTCGACTAAACTTATGTGCTATTTAGTTCCGTGTTCTAATAGATTTACGTGTACTTGTATTTATGCATGCATGTATGATGTATCCGTAATGTAAACATGCATGCATCATGCATGTATTTATTATATGTATACAAGAGTGCCAGTGTGAGCTTGATTTACGTGTTATCTGTATGATACTAGTAATATAGCCGAGAATCAAACGCTTGATTTACGTGTTATCTGTATGATACTATAGCCGAAAATCATGTTTGATCGGTTAAGAGTGCTAGTGTGTACTTGATTTACGGAGTACTAAAAGTGGTTAATATAATGATATGCTCACTCCGTTTTGTACTCGTAATAAGTATCTATTTTTATTATACTTTATATGAAATCTCCAAACTAAACTTTCCACTAATCAAATTTTTACTAAAACATATTCTTACTAGTTGAAATACAAAGTGAACACTTGTTTTAAGACATCTTAAAGTAGCGTAAACACTTATATGAAATGGAGGCGGAGGTACTACTACTTTTAGGAAAATTTATTACTACCATGTCAACCTCCTGAAAAGGGAGGACTTTACATGGTTTCAGTCTGTGTGTCGGTGGATTCAAATACGGTGGATTAGTCGTCCAAAAGGTCGGAAATCATGATTAAAAAAAAAAAAAAATAAAAAAAAAAATAAAATAAAAAAACGCACGTGTGTAGATATGATGAGGCATAACTTTATCCGCGTATAAAACGTAGAAGTCTAGAAGATATCACCCAATTCCACCTTATCTTTGTTGCCCCTAAATGCGTTACAATTACATACATGAATAATAATAGAGTAAACTACATTTTTGGTCCTTGTGGTTGTATCAAAATCTCACTTATGGTCCAAAATTCAAAAAACGTTCAAAAACAGTCCAAAAGTCCACGTGGACTTCACTTTTAGTCCAATTTTCATGCCTAGTCAGCATTAGTCGTTAAGTACGTTGCACCGTTAGTCCTTTAACCTAAGGCTCGTTAAGTCAGTTGCACCGTTAGTCCTTGCTCGTTAAGTCAGTTTCCAAATTTAGTCCTTGCTC
>LBNU01014531.1:25839-42852 GCA_014162995.1 Artemisia annua
AAATTTTTTTTAAGATTTTTTTTTTTTTTTTTTTGGAAAAAAAAATTTTCATCAAAATTTTTTTTTTATAAATTTTTTCGAATTTTTTAACAAAATTTTTTTTTTAGAATTTTTTTCGAATTTTTAAGAAAAATTTTTATTAGAATTTTTTTTTCAAAATTTTTTTTTTGGAAAAAAAAAAATTTCTGTCAAAAATTTTTTTTTAGAATTTTTTTTGGATTTTTTTTTTAACGAGCAAGGATTAAATTTGCAAACTGACTTAACGATCAAGGACTAACGGTGCAACTGACTTAACGAGCGTTAGGTTAAAGGACTAACGGTGCAACGTACTTAACGACTAATGCTGACTAGGCATGAAAATTGGACTAAAAGTGAAGTCCACGTGGACTTTTGGACTGTTTTTGAACGTTTTTTGAATTTTGGACCATAAGTGAGATTTTGATACAACCACAAGGACCAAAAATGTAGTTTACTCATAATAATATGTATTTATTATGTTGAGATTGATGGTGTGTAACAGTAATTTTGAAAATAAATTAACTAGTTTCTTAGTTTTCCTTCAAAAGTAAATTTTTTTTTTTGCTTTTTGGGAAAATATATGCAAAATATATATATATATATATATATAAAAAGAGTGTATAAAGAACTTGTAGATTGAGTATAGATCAAGATAAGAAGATAATGAACCTGACCAAACTTTTAATCCTCATCACTCTAGAAAAGAAACAAATGCAAGTTTCTATCTTAGAAATTTTTACATCTCAGATTGTTTACTGATTTAACAATCTGTAGAATAATTGTGAAAGGGTTTATAATTAATTAATGACTTTTTTCAGTTGTTGACCTAAAAAATGCAAAATTCTTGTGTTTTCTCTTTCAAGAACAAGACAAAAAAAATCTATTGATAAACCACACTTAAAATTGACAAATCCAAAGACATTATTCCTGCAAGATACGGGACCAAAGACCTACATAAACAAGGCTAGAAAAAGTGGTACTACTATTTTTTAAATAAACATGTATGTCGGTAAGTATGTGTTCTTTGACTTGAGATGCTTTAATTTGCTTCTAATAAGCAATTGACAAATAAGGTTAAGATGTTAAATTAGGGTAATTCATAATTCCTTAACAAACTATGCATGGTGACTGGTTAATCAGCTTAATTGTCACATCATAAATATATGATCACAATAAACAGTGGTATATAGGTTTAGGTGTTAGTAAAAACTTTTGTGAAGTGTTAATGTAGTTGTAACATACGTGAGATATATGTAGGTGTGAAGATTGTTTGTTCCAAAGAAATATACGAAATGTGAAAAAGACAGCCAAACCTAAGATGTTGCATGAAACAAAGATAGAAGAAGAATACAAATTGGAAAAATAGTTTATTGGTGCATCGACTATCTAAAATGAAGAAGGAAACGTGGCGTGTCCGGGTAAAATGGAGGTCAAACTCACGCTACTTGCCAAAGTTTTTTTATTTGTAATTTATCAAGCACATTGGATAATCCATTTATCCTTTCACTTATCTTTGTTAATATTAAAATCCTGATTATTATGTTTTTAATTATCCATATGTATCATGTATGGATAGGGTACTCGTATTAACTATGATTAATAAGAAGAATCAAAAGTATATATTGCAAAACCGTTGATAACTAGGAAAGTTGATTGGTTTAAACCTTTTTACCAAAAGCAATATGTAAAATGCAATGTTTTATTTGAGTTTATCTAGTTGCTTTGATACGACAGGTTTAAAGGTCTAGATTAATACTAATTGCTAAAAATCTAGCTTAAACAACGTTTATAAACCTGTCAACATGATGTAAAACTAACTTCGCACTTTTTGCTAACATAATATCAATGATGAGGTGAGTATACCATATTTGTAGTTGAGACATTTAAGAAAGAGACAAGCAATTACAGGTAATTTTGATTGGAAATTGGATACTATGTAAACTAAATTTCATTAATTAGTTATTAGCAAAATCTTTTAAATCAATCATCTTCAGATATCTTAACAAAAAGCTCGAGTACAGTTAGAGGCCTAGGTACCTTGCGTTACTAGTGAAGTTTTCTCTCAAAATACAAAGCGACAGCGCCACCACGTTATCGTGGCTCGTATTTTCGCGTCCTGAGCCGTCGTGACCAACCGAGATGGTCCCGAAAAACACAACCGGACCGTGCCAACTGTACTCCATGACTCGCTTTTTTCCCTTTTTTTGTGTTTTCCTTTTCCTTTTTGTTTTTATTTTTGTTAATTATGTGGGGTTCAGAGGTGCACGACGGCACCAGAATTTGGTGTTATACAAGAGAAGTGTGTATTTGGTGTTGTGGTGGATTTTGGTATTATGGGAAAAGATGTTAATTTGGTAGCACTTTTGCCAATGACATAAGTGGGACAGCTCTAGAATACCTAGTGCTCTTACTGTTATTTTATGGTGTCACGAGACCCCGACAAATTGTTTCTTAATGTTAACTTTTATATTAAAAAAAATAAAAAATAAAATAAAATAAAACCATTAATTTTTCGTAAAAGCATTCTATTCTAAAAATTTGTGTTTATATTTCTTGTTTAGTTACTTCATTAATGCATGAAAAGTACACTTCAATTTCAATCAAAGTCCTTAAGTTAGCAGTCTTAGCACATAATTTTTGTGCACCAAATCTTTTATGTTCCTAGTTCCTAGTTCCGTCACTCAAAACTAATTATCCTTTACTAATCCTTTACCGAAAGAGAAATGATACATAGGCCTAAAAGTAGACCTAAAAGTGGACCTAAACACATGTGGCATGATCCTGATGGGTTGTTAAATAAGTGGGTCCCTGTCTGCAGCCATCAGGATCATGCCACATGTTTTTAGGTCCACAATTAGGTCTATTTTTAGGTTCATGTATCATTTCTTTTACCGAAATATTAGAATATTTATTTGGCAAACATGCTGATACGTGTTGTGATATAATTGGGAGGATAACGTTAAAACGTAAATATCAAGAGATGTCGGTGGGAGTTGCTCTCAGTTATCGTTATCCACTTATCCACAGCCGCGTGGTCCAACTTTGTTGTTGTCAGGTGTTGACATGGCATGTGGGCCCATCCTTACATGGCAGAAACTTTCGATAGGGGTCCTGGTTTTGTGTTGTGAGTTGTGACACACCGCACACGTAACACTCTCACTCTTATTTCCCTTTTTTACTTTGCAAATTAGGTTTATAATATCAAAAATGATAGATGGGCCTAATAAATAAGCCTAACCGTGGACCTACCGCATTAATAACTTGTACATTTATCGTTATTAATGCGGTAGGTCCACGGTTAGGCCTATTTATTAGGTCCATGTATCACATCTCTTATAATATTTCCTATTTGTTTTGTTTCCAAAAGTCATTGTACCTTATAACTCCTTCCGTCCTAAAATTATTGTCACTTTTTAATTTTTTCAGTCTTTCTTTCTTAACTTTGACTATAAATATTTTTGTTTGTGTTATACTCCCTCCTTCTCATATTAAATGTCAACTTTTAACTTTTAAAGTTTTTTTTCTTCAATTTTGACCATAAACATTTTTGTTTGTATTATATAATATTTGATAAAAATTATATCTAACGAAAATACATTTAAAACTCAATTCGTTCATATATTTTGCATCAAGTATTATATAACACAAAAATATTTAAAGTCAAAGTTTATAATAAAAAAGACTTTGAAAAGTGAAAATGGACATTTAATATGAGACGGAGGGAGTACAATTTTTAATAAAATTATACCAATAAAAATACATTTAAAACTCAATCCGTTCATATATTTTGTATCAAGTATTATGTAATATAAACAAAAATACTTAAGGTGAAAGTTGAAAAGTAAAGACTGAAAAAGTCAAAAGTGGACAATAATTTTAAAACGGAGGGAGTAGATAATTTTGTTGCTTGATAATTCCTCGAGTATTTAATAACAAAAGTATCATAGAACTATTATGGGTACGTTGATAGACATGGATCGTGTTGGGTCAATTTTGCATCCAATATTCTCTAACTAAATTTAAACATAAATTAGACCAAGTATAATCAGACTCGTTGATAAGAAAACTAGCGAGCAACCTCAGCAAAGATCAAGTCAAAGAAATCATCGAGGAGTCGAAAATAACTAGATAATGTGGAGTCAGCTAGTATGTATAAGAAACTAGAAACTGAAATACAAAGGTTCATCTGGGATCAAAAATGTTCTGATGAACCTATTAGCTTTCTGAAATACGTATAACGAATAAAAGTTAATTGGAAGTACTCAAGTACATGAGCCGAAAGATGGATAGATAGTAAATATCGACCCATGAACCCGGATGAGTAGACTAGACCACATCATGCATATAACGGCAGGTCGGCGTTGCATTTAATATCTAGTTTTTGACATACGTTGTTATTAAGTTTCGCGAGTCTAACCTGCTACATCCGAAGGACCACAACACTTGTGCTAGTTCTAGTACATAGAATTTAGCAAATGACCATCAAATACTAGATCAAAGGTACTAATTTCTTTAGTAACATATATACTACTTACAATGGTCCAGTAAAGAGTTTATAATGCATATCCGAACTGTGAAAGTGCTTTTCAAGATGTAGTATATAACTCCCAAGAATACAGGTTTCGGATTATGTTCAATATTTTGGCAATCTGGTCCAATATAAAAAAACAGAGAAAATTAGTAATACAACTGCTTGGGTTCAAATAAATGTTAAGGAAGTAGAAATATAACTTTTTGCAGTTTTTGTGCGTTTATGAACAAGATAACGTTAAAGCACTTTATAGAAATGACCAAACAACAAAATGTCTTCTATAACTCTATGACAACCCAAAGATTGTATTGACTCAGTGTTTGATACAAATGTTACGAGTAATGTTATGTAGACGAATCGTATTTAAACCTCAAAATAGCTATTGGATACATTTACTCTTCTGTATACTATTAGTTGTTGTGGTGACATGTTCATTTATTCTCATATCAGTTTTGTGTTTTGTTCTAGAGTAAACACGAAGAGAATATCCAATGTAGCAAGCTAAGGTTCCGTATGAAAACACTTTAATTTGAATGTACCGCGATTATGACATTATGAAACATATTGGCCAATAAACCCGATTGGTTGTAAATCAAATTTGCATTACAAATAATGCATATCAGCATAGGTCAGTAGCCTTGACTTCTAAAGCCACACTGTCAACCTTTGCAATAAACACAAACTGATAATCAACTATTAGCACGGTTTATAAAGCAAGTTTCGGCACGATTAGAATTTTTTCACTAGACAATAAAGCCCGAAACTGCCATTTTATGAATGTTGTCACGCATTTCGGGTGTTGAAGGAAAGGTTCTAAACACACAAGTTTTGGCAACGCTGGCCTAATTTTCTTTTATTTACATTCCTTTGCATGTGATTAGCTCTTCTTATACTTCCCCCATTATTATTGCCATTTACCTTTGATCACCTGATATTGGCGATTTCTGTTCCCACCAATATATGAGAGGCAAATCACAGTGTCATTCAGCGAAACCCATGAACCGAACCCCATGAAACCGAAAGAAAATAATGCATTTACGTGCATAAACCGACCTTTTCTAATGCCATCTTTTGGACATGCTAGGAAAATCTCTGGTTTTATGCATGTTTATCGTGTATATCAAAATTGGGTCTTCTAAGAATGAAGGCATAACGAAGTCAACTTAGGATGATTTTTCAATTTAGTTCTCTTCCATTGGTTTTGTTGATTCCTGGAACTTTACAAATTTGTCTTGTCCAAGGTTGACTACCTCAATCTAGACAAACTAGTCATCATCCACATATATGAATGATATTTAGGACATATTTTGACTTTTTGATATTGACTTTTAAGAATGAATGTTTGACTATCCAACAGCAAAAACCATATTGGTCTTCTGAACCTATTAAAAGTAATCCAACTTATCCAAAAGAAAATCTGTATAAAAAAACCAAGTATGTAAGATATGTATGTACAAGGAAAATGTTACTCCTAGTAAATTCTAAACATTAGATGAAAAATCCATTTTCCCGAAACCAAAATCATCAAATCCAGATGAATCAAAAATCCTATTTTATTTTTGGAAACGA
The DNA here is from genome assembly GCA_014162995.1 of Artemisia annua. Taxonomy (NCBI): domain Eukaryota; kingdom Viridiplantae; phylum Streptophyta; class Magnoliopsida; order Asterales; family Asteraceae; genus Artemisia; species Artemisia annua. The sequence goes on from LBNU01014531.1 coordinate 31,958, forward strand.
TTATTCTAGTTTCGGGGAATTGGGTTTAGTAAAAGGTAACCGCGATTCTATCTACATAAGTTTATGTTTGTGTTTCGACATGAAAACCAGTATTGCGTGGCACATGGGACGAAGCTGCTTCGAGCCCATGAAGCATCTTTATGACATCAACTGTGTCATCAAGATAGTATTTTGCATTACTTGGTTTCTGTCCTACAGTGCAAGCAAATACTTCTGCAATCCCATTCCCGACTGAACTCGAGATCTTTTCAAACATGTCTTCGTCTGATTGGTCGTCACCAATGCATAAAACGAAATCAAGTGGTCTTCCTATGCTTTGCATGGTTGTCACGAGTTTGTCCACCACCACTCCCTTGCTCACACCCTATAAACAAATATAATTTCAAGTTATACACAGCTTAAGTTCTATAAAACCAGCACTTCTCGTAATGGACATATATAGTTTTTGTTATATCAAAAGATAAATTAAACCATCTAATTAGGGCCAAACAGTTAGAACTCCTAAAACTGTTATTTATATATATAAGTTTCTAAATTGTTTTATTTAGTAAACTTATATCATTTCGCAATTATAAAGCAACTTTCGTGACATCTCCGACAGGGGTGTATGCGGGTCACCCGACCAGTCCAGCCCATAGGTACTCAGAACTTCAGATGACCCACAAGCTTCTTTGCCACATTAAAAATCTGTTAAAATGTTTAAAGATACACGGATGAATGAAGCTACCTGCGGGTTAACCTCGACGATTTGTTGACCACGTTTCACAATCACAGGCTCATTAGCAAGCACACTTTCGAGATGATCTAGCAACTCTTTTGCCTGCCATGTTCCAAAATCAGGATCCGCCTCTTGATGATGCCATACTAACGCACTTTCCTTTTGCTCAATAAAAGAGCCATCTGTCGCCTCCGTATAATGTTCCATCACCGGTAATGCCACCTTCTTCCAACCCACATCCACTGTTGCACCACCACATTCCCAACCCGATTCCCCACTCCACCTAATAGCCAACAAAAAAATCAGTAAAAAACAAATAAATTTCACTGTAAAAAAGAAATCGACAGATTTTACCTAGTGAAATAACCATGTTCTGCTGATAAACCGAGCTTCTTACACGAATCAAACCATTGGCCTAGCAAATCCTTCCCTCGACCACTAACGATAAAAACGACATTTTTAGGGTCGTTTGACAGGTTGTTTAAAATCGATATAACTTCTTTACTAGGCGTTTTATCGACTAAACCTTGTGGCATAACCGTACCATCATAATCAAGCAAAATCAACCGACTGCTCGTCTTATTGTAAGACGACACAATGTGTTCAACTGACAGTTTCCTAAAATTAGGACCAAGAGCCACCACACGAAAATATAAACCAAACCCGACACCCCAACACCGTTTATGAAAATGTTCCTTACAAGCCCGCTCAAGATCCTGATCAAAACTCCGGGCCCAATAGGCAACATCGTGTGAACTAATATACCTGTAATGCTTTTCGTGTCTCATTTCCTTTTCTCGTTCAGGCATTGTGATTGCTAAGTTCATTGCTTCGGCTACAGATTCGATATTCCATGGGTTGACCCGAATCGCACCACTTAATGACGGCGAACACCCGATAAATTCCGACACTATTATTACACTTTTTTTAGTTCTAGGTTCCGTAACCAACACTTTATCTAACTCGGGGTTGCTTTGTCTCGAGACCGTGTACTTATAAGGAACCAAATTCATACCATCTCGAACAGCATTCACAACAACACATTCTGCAATGGAATAATACGAGACTTTATCATGTGTCGACACGGGACCAGTTATAAACACAATCGGCTCATACCCGTCATTTCCAAACCTACTGTTAACCTCACTAGCCACATTTTGCATCTCGTTTTCGAGTTCTATTACATCTTGACCCCGGCTTCTGGCCGGGTTCAAGATTTGAACTAATACCACTAACCCCCTCAACTCCTCATAATCTTCCAAAAGTTTCCCAAATGCTAAAAACTTAAAACTAATCCCTTTAAACATATCCATATCATCAACACCTAAAATCATCTTTTTACCCTCAAACCGTCGTGAAAGCTCCTGAGCTTTCGCAACGGTTTTTTGCGAAGACTTAACCATCTCAATCTGACCCATATCTATTCCCACAGGCAAAATCTTAATACTAACAGTCCGACCATAGTATTCCAACCCAATATACCCACGTTTCGACTTATAATCAAGTCCCAACATTCGACTACAACACGACAAAAAATGTCGTGCATAGTCAAACGTATGAAACCCGACTAAATCACAATTTAGCAACGCCCTAAGTATCTCGTCTCTAACGGGCAAAGTCCTATATATTTCGGAAGACGGAAACGGGCTATGCAAGAAAAACCCGACCCGAATCCGATGAAACCTTTTCCTTAAAAAAGTCGACATTATCATTAAATGATAATCATGTATCCAAACATAATCCTCATCAGGATTAATAACTTCCATCACTTTATCCGCGAATATTTTATTCGCGGACACATAAGCCCTCCACCCAGCCCTGTCAAAACGGACCCCGTGGGTCCGTGTCACAGGCAGCATATAGTGAAATATAGGCCACAAATAATGTTTACAAAACCCATGATAAAACTTATTTTGTATATCCAAATTTAAAAAAGTTGGCACACATTTAAACCCATCGTACAAAACTTGAGCAACTTCATCTTGCTCACTCGGGTCAATATCTACGGATAATGACCCGACGTAAACACACTCAGTCCCGGGTTTTAACCCGGACTTGAGCTGCAAAACTAACGAATCCGGGTCAAATTCAAATACCCATTTCCCCGATTCAAACCGAGCTTTTAATGGTAACTGATTAGCCACAATTATCCTTCTCCCTGACGTCACATTCCGCTGATTGATGACGTCATCATCATCATTAAAATCTGATAAAATACCAGGTACAGTCATGACCCTGGGTATTCTTGGACGATCAATCACACATGAATAGTCATCTAAATTTAGTAAATTAAAAGAGGATCTTGATAACATGATGGGTTTTTGTTTAATTTGATTTTTAGTGACGCTTTTTAGGCCTTTTTGGGTCAAATTGGGATCAAAAATTTTGACGGAATTGGGTGAAATTGAATTGTGGGTAATGAAATTAAGGGTGAATTAGAAATGGGTTTTGGTTTGATTTGGATTTGAGTGAGGTTAAGTGGGTTAATTTTGTGATTGAAATGATGATGAATGTGAAAATCACATTTGGGGATGGAAATTTGGAGAAGAAGGTGAAGGTGGTGGTGAAAAGTGGATAAGAACGAAGAGGAAGAAGTAGAGAGAGACCGACTTTTAGTTGCTAAATGCCTATAAATAGAAAAACTTGTTGCTATTTTTGTTGAATGCTTTTACTCCCTCTTTCCTTGGTCCCATTTTCTTTTTCATTTTTTTTTTAAATGATCTCTTTTTGGTGTTAATGAAAAAATGAATTTACTAGGCGAAAATGATACGTATTTAATTGGTTTAGAAAAGTATAGTGATTTCATTTTTATTAAAATATATGTGTTTTTGTCTGAAAGCAATAATTTTGAGATATAGTTAGTATTATCTGAAAGGCAAATAACAAAAAAATGCATCGAACTTAACATTTTTTGTGATTATATGCAGCCAAGTATTTTTTTTTCTTATTATATGTACTGAACTTTCAAATTTCGATCATTGTATGTATCCGAAGGGCAAATAACAAAAAAATGCATTGAACTTAACATTTTTTGCGATTGTATGCAGCCAACTATTTTTTTTCTTATTGTATATACTGAACTTTCAAATTTCGATCATTGTGTATATTTTGTGACCATTTTACCCTTACTTTTTTCAAATTTTGAAAGGTAAAATGGTCATTTTACATGGAATAATAGTCACAAAATACAAACAATAACCGAAACTTGAAGGTTCAGTATATACAATAAGAGAAAAAATAGTTAGCTACAAACAATCACAAAAAGTGTCAAGTTCGATACATTTTTTAGTCATTTACCCTTATTTGAATTTGAGCAAATTTGAATTATATGTATGATTGTGTAAACATGTTTATGGTTTTTGTTGTGCACGTTTATCATTTTGAGTAATTTATACTACATATAATGCATAAATGATATAGGTGGTGTCATTGGTACATCACTAAGCGTTTAGTGGCACTACCATCTCACATTTTAGCTACTTTGTTTATAGGATAAACGGTTTTTTATTGTTTTATGTTTCGTATTTTGTGTCTTTTCAATATTTTTGAAATATCAAATTGTATAGTTTATATTTCGCACTTTCAATTACATAGTTTTATAATAAAAATAAACTTAAAAATATAAAATATATAAAAATAAAATAACGAGGGGGTGTGCCAAAATCCATTTAGATAAGGTATGAATAACCAATCACAAATGATATTATTGTAATAAATTTTGTAAGACACTCATTAATGCCATTTTAATCCTAATTATACTAAATTCTTTCACGACAATTTAATACCTCACTTATTATTATTTTTTGAATCTGTATAACTTTTATGCAAAAATACACAAATAAATGTAAAATGTTAGAATGAGTTACAACGTTCGAAAAATATGATTTAATTAAAAAGTGTCATCCACTTAAGACAACTTTTGAATTTTTTTGAAAAAAATAACCGCAAAAACAAAATAATGTTTTTAGAAAAATTTGGACGAATTTATTAAGGCTAATGCTCTAAAGGTGTAAAGTGTTAGAATATATGTTTTAATACAAATTACACTTATTTATACTACATATAATGTATAAATGACATTTTCTATAATAAAATTTATAAAACACTCATTAATGCATGTTTAAGCAAGGCAACTGTTAATGTTAGTTTTATAGACATAAAATAATATGTCATGTGTTAGGATCGAACTCAAGATCACGGGATTGCACAATTTACGTATGAGAATTAAAGATTAATAATTAAATATAAAATGTTATATTTATTTATCACAAGACGTATAAGGACCGTTAAGTAATTACGATAATTGACTAAACGGAAAAAGGAAGGACTAGATTTGAAAATTGGACAACAAGAAGGTTCCAGAACCCTCTCCATTAGGGTGGCCGGTTTTGGGAGCAAGGGGAAACCCAACCCAAACCCTACTTGTCCTTCAAGTTTCTTCTAGTATAAATACAAATAAATGTTTTAGGTTTAGGGTATCTCTTGTGCATACACAAACCCTAAAACTTGTTTTTTCTCTCCTTCTTTTTCCTTTGGCCGATCGTATAAACATTCGACATTGGGATTCGATTGGTTTTTCCTAAAACAAAGTGTTTGGTTTGATTTTGTGATTATTTACTTCAATAACTTTAATTTGTTATAGTACGCGTGTACAAGAACGTGAATCAAACACACTGTTGTTTGATTCTTGGATTGAATTACAAAATCGATAAGGGGTAATTCTTATAATCCTATAAACCCTAATTAGGGTTCTTGATTTGAAGAATTGCATTATTTTGATTCTTGTTCGGGCTAGAATCAAAAGGTGCGTTTACTTTTATGTTTGATTAATTAATTATAAATTATAAGATCCTATATGCTTCTGCATGTGTATTTGATGTTATATTATTTATATATATAATATGTCATGTTATATAATTATAACAGTTAATGCATCATGTACACACTAAAACTAATTGTATTAAATTATATTCCATAACATTTTAAGGCCTATTATTTATTTTGAATTTGTATCTCTTTTCATGCAAAAATACACAAATAAATGGATGGAATTGCAAAATGTTAGAACGAATTTCGAAGTTCGAAAAATATAATCTAATCATAAGAATGAAAAATCTTATTTAATCGTAAGAGTGCCATCTAAATTTTTGGAACGAAAGCAACGATATTTTAAAAATAAAATTGTTTATAATTCGGTTTAGTATTCAGGTAATAAACAATAATTTCTTTTATAGTTACTTTTAGGGAAAATTGTCCAGAAATACATCTAACTTGTCACCTTTTACTTTTGTATACAATGAACTTTTTTTTTCCTATTGTATGCACAAACTTTCTTAATCACCGTATTGTATCAATAAAACGCTTTTTTGATGACGTGGCAATACTTAATCACACTAATTACGGTGTAATTAATAGAATAAAAACCCGTAATATTGTTACAATAGGGGTGATTAAGAAAGTTTGTGCATACAATAGGAAAAAAAAAAGTTCATTGTATACAAAAGTAAAAGGTGGCAAGTTAGATGTATTTCTGGACAATTTTCCCTTACTTTTACGTATTTCGTGGCAAATCCGTTGCAAGTATTAAACTTTTGCAACATAATTGCAACGGTATGATTCAAAAATAGATATATGAAAGGGATTAATATGTTTTTTTGCAACAGTTTGCTACTGTTTGTTGTTCCACTGCAAAATAGTTTGTAATCAATGACTTAGGATCAAATGAGAAGAAGACTTAAAATGAGAAGAATGAGAAATAACAATAAGTACACTTTGAGATGCATCGACTTGAATTAGATGCATCCCTAATCTTTTAGATGCACCATAATATATTTTCTAGCAAAAAATTAGATGCATATACATATATTAGATGCATTTCATCAAGTTAGACGAATCCTCTACATTTTTCGTCTTCTGCGGGTCAAATTTGTTGTTAGTACTACTTTGAATCGTTTTCACTTCAAAATCACTTTTGAAACTAATTAGGATGCATCTAAATGAATAGAGATGCATCTAAATCAAGTCGATTTATCTCAAATGTGTGGTTATAGTTATTTCTCATCCTTCTCATTTTAAGTTTTCTTCTCACTGGATCATTTTGCAAGATGGAAGACCCGTTGATATGGTCTTCAACCCATTAGGAGTACCTTCACGAATGAATACCCTGTAATCAATTGCAAAATTGTTGCGAATATGCAACATACTTTTTCCATTGCAAATTTTCGTTGCATTGCCCTCTTTGTATATTAGTGAGATTAAAAATCGAAATTTATTTATTGTGTGTCGAAGGACATCAAATTTATTAAATGTGGTCCATTCGACTAAACTTATGCACTATTTAGTTCCGTGTTCTAATGGATTTACGTGTACTTGTATTTATGCATGCATGTATTCGTATGTAAACATGCATGCATCATGCATGTATTTATGATATGTATAGAAGAGTGCCAGTGTGAGCTTTATTTACGTGTTACTACTTATCTGTATGATACTATAGCCGAAAATCATGTTTGATTCGTTACGGCTGGTCACAGTAAGGCGACCCAATCCTCCTCGACCCAATCCTCCTCTTTTTCCCTGCTACGTCAACTTTCTCTCTCCAGCGATCTGCAGGCGATTAGGTGCCCCAGTAAGAGCGACCAAGTTCAATTTTTTTTTTCAACTTTTTCAACTAAAAAAATTTAATTTTATTACATTTTTTTTTCCTTTTCCTTCTTTTATAAAAGAACAAATTACAAATAATATTTTAAAACATTACAAAAATAATTTTTGTAAGAAGGTCCAACTACACGTTAGGGGAAAAAAAATCCAACTACACATTAGCAAAAAGAAAAAAAGAAAGAAAAGAAAGAAAGAAAAAAAAAGTCAAACTTCTTCTTCATCTTCACACACTGAAAAAGCACACACAAACACACTAAACACACGTTCAAAACACACACGAGGTTAATAAGGATCAAAAAGCCAAAATAAATGGAAATGTGACTCGGTCATGACCCCGACCCATTTCGCGTTTTGTCATCCTTCGACCGATTAGCCACAATAAGAACGACCGAGTTCGACCCACATGACCGACTCCGTCGACCTCATTACTGTGGGCAGCCTAAGAGTGCTATTGTGTACTTGTTTTGCGGAGTACTAAAGTCGTTAATATAATAATATGCTCAATCCATTTTGTAATAAGTATGTACTTTTATTATGGATAAAGTTTTATGAAATTTTAGAAACTAAACTCTCCACTAATCAAATTCTCACTAAAACATATTCTTACTGGTTCAAATGACAAAGTAAACATTTGTTTTAAAACATCCCAAAAAAGCAATGTAAACACTTATATGAATACAATGGCAGAATTATAAAAAACGATTGTGGTGTCTGATTCTGAAGACGAGGTGGTTGTTAACCCCTTTGATGAGTCTGCTAATCTTTTTGGTGGGGGGCAAGAGTTTGAACAAGATTATGATGACTATGACTACGATGATTATGCGAACCAGGTGTATGATCTTCCCGGTAATTTGGATGCTTTTAATGCCATGTATGGTACCAAGCTTCAAGGCCTTAGGAAGTAATTTATTTCGTTGTTCTTATGTTATCATTTGAGTTGTGGTTTGATTTCTAGTTGAGAAATTAGGAAGTATCTTGTTATGTAAGCTTTTAGCCTATGTAACGGGCTGAGATGTGGGACTTCACCCATATCCATTGTACTTAAAAGTTTTTGGCTAATATATTTACCAGGGTGCAGGATTACTCCCCTTTACCCAAAAAAACAATTATATGAAATGGAGGCGGAGGTACTACTACTTTTAGGAAAACTTATTACTACGATGGTGAAGTTAAAACCAACATGTCAACCTCCTGATAAATGAGGACTTTACCTGGTTTGAGTCTATGTGTCAATAGGTTCAAATACGGTAGATTAGTCGGTCAAAAGATCGAAAATCATGGTTAAAAAAAAAAAAAAAAAAAAAAAAAAAAAAAAAAAAAAGAGAGGATTTTGAAAACCTCTATTACTACCGCGTGGTGAGTTCAAAACCAACATGTTCAATCCGTCCTGATAAATGAGGACTGTTACTGGTTTGATTCTAGTGTGTCAATAGGCTTCAAATACGGTAGATGTAGTCGGTCACAGATTCGAAAGTCATGGTTAAAAAAAAAAAAAAAAAAAAAAAAAAAAAAAACAAAAGCTCGCTTGCACATGTGTTGATAAGACTACGTAAGGCATAACTTTATCGCGTATCAAAATAGAAGATATCACCACATCCACCTTATCGTTGGTTGCCCCTAAAACGCGTTAAATTAATACAATAGAATAATCAATATGTATTTATCTATGTGGGATATGTTTCTAAATGATATCCAACTTGACACGTTTTACTAAGGTTGTGTATCGAATATTAATTTTGCTAACTTGGGGTCCTGAACTTACTAATCTTTGCCGTTAGTGTACTAAGCGGGTTCCGTTTAGTTATTTATAACTATCCTTCTCGTAAAAAAAAAAAAATACTACGAGCTGCACAATAAGTCCTAACGGTCGTTAAACTATTTACAAAACGTCCTAGTGGTTGCTTTGGTCCCACGTGGCGGCTCTGATTAGTCCACGTCACTGCCACAGTCAAGCATGTGGCCACCACTGACAACGTGGCAACTCCTATTGCGTACGTGGTGCAGTGGACCATGAGGTGGTGCACGTGGCAGGGATAATATATAGCCATTTTGCTCTGCCCTGGTTCGAACTCGGGAGCCTTGCGAATGGGAGTGAATGGACAACCAGTGAGCTAGGCAATCCATTCTATACTTATGTAAAAATAAATCATTTAAGCCTTAGTCTGATGGTCAGATTTGCATAAAATAAAAAGGTTCAAAGTACAAGTTGCACCTGTCATTGTTAACACAATTACGAACCGGGTCAAAAAAATATAAAAGTACTCCGACTCGTTTTTTCGCCTCTTCCAATGGTGTGCTCGGAGATTTTTTTTCGACTTCGTCTGAGCCATCGTAATGCCAAAACGTCATCGAAATTATCCGAAAATCACTCATTTTTTGCTTTGCTTTTCAAACTCTTATACTTGCAAGACATAATACACACTGCCAACATATATCTTGGATATAATCTAGCATATTTCTCATGGTTGTTAGCTCCGTTTTATTATCATTTTTATACTCGATAAGTCTTTTGGTAATATGGTACAAGATAACTAAAGTTTGGGACAAAGGAGTATAACCATTATAGGAGTCGACTCGACAGTTTATTATTTTGAAGAAAAAATCAGTTTGTTGTAAATTCTGAGTTTCGTTCTAGTTTTTTTTATTATTTCTATTTTATTTATTATTTTATTATATAAAAATGTATAAAATGGACTAATAACATAATATGCTAAATTATATCGCAATATATTTGGAGTGTGTGTATTATATCTTTGCAAGAACAAGGGTTTGAAAACAAAGCAAAAAAGTCGATTTTCGGATGAGTTCTTGACGACATTTTCATGTTTTACGAGGTTCAGACGAAGTCGAAAAAATTCCCTGAGCACAACCATTGGAAAGAGCACGGAAAAAAAGTCCAACGGTCCTTCTCCTCCTTTTTGAACCTTCCAGAACTCTTAAATTAACGCGTTCAAAATCTATTTTTATTATAATAGGACTATATTATTTAGACTATTATAAAATCAAATAATGTGCATGTAAAATATGTAACCATGCCTCTAGAGACGCAGATGGTTAGGCATGCTCAACTCTCATAACGGGAGGTCTTGGGTTCGATCCCAACTGAGTGCAAATTTAGTATAAATGCTCCATCGCACGTGTCACCAGCTCAATTGGTCACGTGGCACACCGAGCTGATTAGCGGAATGGTGCAAACGGGTCGGGGTTTCGGGTTCGGGTTTTCAGTGAACGCCGTAACCCCTACCGCCCGTTTATGACATCCATACCCAAACGCGCCCCCAAACACCGATGGGTCGCCGTTATTGAAATCCATGCGGTTTTGTCGGGTTTTCCCGCGGGGTTTCGGCTTATCCGCAAATTAAATATTATAGTGGAACAAATGGCAAGTATTAATATTAAGTCACATTAAAATCCACCGAAAAAGCAAAGGAAAACACCATAATATATTCCCATTTTTTTTAATTGCCGGCTTTCGAACCAATAATAAACTACAATAAAATAATATTCATTTTTTTTT
>LBNU01014531.1:52876-64062 GCA_014162995.1 Artemisia annua
AAAAAAAAAAAAAAAAAAAAAGGAACTCATGCAAGGTTCATCCTGCATGGGGTGTAGCTTAAAACATGAAGATTTACCTTGTAAGAGCCTTATTATTATGCATCTCATCCGAACATGTAGTGTAAATTCGCAACATTGTCTTGAAAAAGTAGATGGGGTAAGCAATCAAAAAAACTTTAAGATATAAGTGTTATATATACTAGCAAATCAATGTCGTAACTTTTTAGTAACAAATTTTTTTTACAAAAAATATCATCTAAGCTTATAATTACTGTATAAAGTTTCAGCAAGATGAGAAGTCAACATATTTAAAGTTTTAAACAGTCAAAAAATAGCCTACCGGTTTACAAGTGCAAGTATATTCCTTGAGATCATATATTTTTTCTACAAGCACAAAGAAAACACATTGATAGTGTAACAAATTAAAAGTTTGCTACTTTGCTATGCTGAATTAAAGAATATCCTCTCAAACATCAAATGATATTACCCCATTAGATATAGCATGTTTAGTTTGGTACATTAAATTTTTTCAGCAACGCTTAGATGAATCGATCGGTTACCATGTCAAGAGCATAAATCATTAGAGTTAGACGAAGAAGCAGATAAAATATTAGAGATGCAGATATACACATATATTTGAGAAAATCAAAATCTAACAAACCAACTTCAAAGAATAAAATGTATAACATACAAAGATATGTAAAAGTTATCAAAAAATAAAAAATGTATGTAATAATGTGAGACCGATGTGTGCAAGACAAAATGAAGTAAATGTGAAAGACATTGTTTTGTGTGCATGCGACGGTAAAATCGCGAAACAATTAGCCAATGGCATACCAACATGTACGTTAGGATATGATTTTCCGTCGATAAGCCAATTAAGAGAAAAGATGTGGAATCCTTTATGCAATCGAGTTACGTCATATATGAATTCCACATTGTACTACACTGATCACTGTTGTTGTGGTTTTGCTTTTGAGTTTTATATTGATGACTTTCACAACCCTAAAAGTTGGGTATACTTAGGTTAGCCAGGTAAATATCGGCAATCGACTGGTCAATTAGAGGTTCGGATCCTTTATGGGAATCGACCGAATGAGAGAGAGAGGAGAGGGAGAGAAATCAGTTAGCGTATAGAAGAGATGGAGTGATTTATAGTTTTTTTTTAACCATGATTTCCGACCTTTTGGCCGACTAATCCACGGGGTTTGAACCCACCACCACACAGACTCAAACCAGGTAAAGCCCTCCCTTTTCAGGAGGTTGGCGTGGCCACTTAAGGTTGTTTGCACCTAGCAGGAATTGAACTTGAGACCTCACACATTTTAGAGTGATAGTCACAAGTCCTTTTGCCACTAGGCCACCCTTAAGTGGTTATGGAGTGATTTATAGTTATTTTACCAACGACTACATAATTGTTATTTTGGTTGGTGACATTAGTTTTTCTAGTAGTGAAGTGTAAAATAATGTAAAAGGTAAATACTAATGCTACAAGTTATTTGAAAAGTAAGAAATAATAGAAAAATCATAAGAAGTTAAACTCTGTTTGAAAATACTAAGAGCACTCATAATGCGACCGTATGGCACGAGACTATATTAGACCCAAAGTAATAGGATATGGCGCCAAATTTACCAGCCAAGACATAAGGCGTTTTTCCTCCTTCTTTTTTTTATATGTGTGTTTCATTTATGTTTTATTAGGTTAAGTGTGAGGTCCACGGGTGTCTTATAACTTGAGTGATGAATGAGCGTGTTTCTGGGTAATACAAGTTATTTGAAAAGTAAAAGTTAATTAAAAAATCATAAGAAATTAAACTCTTTTTTAAAATATTAAGAGCACTCGCTACCATAAGTTAAACCCTCACGGATTTTATGTTTCTTGATTTTGATTCTTGTCCCCGTCACCGGAACCCCAAGTAGACGAGCATGGACAATATAATTAAAAGACAAGGTATAACTATTTTAACAAATTATTAACCATTCTATCATCCGTAAATTATTGAAGCGACAAAGACAAAACCCAAAACAGTTAACTTAGCTAAAAATAGTTTGAACTTTGAGCTTTGGCATCACCAATAATACTGGCCTCTTACATCACCATTATACCATCAGAGACGAACTATGATCAAATACGACTTAGTACACAAATTCTTTTGTAGGTATACAAACTAAATAATAATAGAAAAAATTAAGACTATATCGAAAAATTCCATGCATGTCCCGAGAACCTGCGGGAATGCCTTGGTTCCGTCCTTGTATACCATCACCTTCATGTCGATATCGTTTTCATCTTTGTTTGCCTAGACCTTTTTCGTTGTTTGTATCCTAATTTTCGTCTTTGCTTACCTTTGATTATAGTCGACATTGATTATTTTGGTTTCTAGTTGATAATTTACTCTACATTGTTGATTTTTTGTTATAGTTTTTGAGTTGGTGATATGGCATTACGATGGTAGTTGTAACTATAGGTGGTTGGATGGATTTAGTTAGAAATATAGTAATATGAATAGATATCTCGTCAAGTCTTTATTCATTTACTTAATCTTGAGCTTAACGTGTAAGATAATGTTTATGCTATTTAGGTCGACGTGAATGAGAGATATCAATAGAGCCAAGGGTCTTAATCAAACATATAATAGCTAGGTCCATTTATAGGTCTACAAATTACAAGGACTTTTCCACCAAAAATTAAATACTCCTTAATGGATAAGTGTCGTAACTCATAAGACGTCTGAGGCTCTGAGCTGGTTTTTAGTAGAAGTCATGAAATTTAATATAGAAAAAAAGAAGTTTTGAATATGTGTCCATATTTAGAATATAAGAAACATGAGACGCGAAAAATTGGTTCCATTTTAACGTGACAAGATTGTTATGTCCTTTTGTTCACAAAAAGAAAAAAATATTGTTAGGTCTTCTTTAACATCACGTCTATTACGTATCCGTTATGTTATATCGTAACATCACGTCTATAAGGTTGGAAACCATGTGAAGGCTAGTCGGTTAAAAGGTCGAAAACTATAGTTAAAAAAGCAATAATAAAAAAATAAAAAAATCATCATGTCTATAACGTTCACAGTATTATATGATATGGCCTAAGTTCACGTCTTGGTTTTGAGAGGTTAGATGAAGACTTCTTCACACGAGTATTTGATCTTATACCTACAAAGTTTTATGAACACTATCACCAATTAGGAGAATCCGTGTAGGGTATTACATAAATTTAATTCGTAAAACATTGCTATATTTTCTGTCCAAGTATAAGACTATACATAATGAAGATAACATAAACAAGAGCATGTAAGTACGCGAAGTCGTGAAGGTTGAAAATCAATTTAAAACAGTACCTAATACATTGGCTTTAAGCATGCGTATGTACGACACTAATTATTTTAAATTATCGAAGATAGTTTGAAATTTGATCCATAACTATTCATTAAATCAGATATTGTTTTTATAAAAATATAAACTAGGAGTATCAACTTGCATGATAGTTAATGATATTCTGTTATTATGCTTTTCGGCTAATTACAAACATTATGTTGTTATATTCAATCAATAGTTGTAGGAAAATATCTCGACAAGAAGAGCAAGAGAAGTAGAAACCAAAAAGTACCACATAAAAGGAACCCACCAATTTTAGTTTTTAGTTAGACAAGAAAGAGTGATTTTCTATATAAATGTTACAAGTAAATTATGAGTATTTATTTTTCCGGTTTATAAGGTCTTTTATACTACTTATTAAAGGAACTATTAGATCATTGATTAACAATTTAGTTTTTTGGGTTTTGCTAACGACAACCCTTAGGGCTGTTGTTAACAAGCTTATTTTTACTACAATTCATTGTAATGACTTGAATCATCCAATCACAATCAATTGTTTGTTGTGGTTCCATATTTTTCGGGATTGTGCCTATCTTTTTTTGGAATTATCAACCAATCATAATCATTCATTCGTAACCATGTAATAAAATACATCTTGTTAACCACAGCCCTAAGGATTGTCGTTAGCAAATCCGTTTTTTTATTAATAAGTTATGGTACTCCTGATGAATCTTCATTTTGAAAAACTAAATATGAGAGAGCATAAAGAGTTTATTTATAAGGTACGAGCTTAAAGCCTTGCATTACTCTGGTATGCTATTCCACAAACTGTTACTTCGTAATAGTTACACGTAACAAATCATGCAATCGCGACAAGAATTAAATGATCATTCTATAAAAGACAATACTGATTTTTAAAATAACAGAACATGTGATTTTTCAAGATGTAAATTTCAGTACTGTAAAAAAAACTCGAAAAAAAATTTCGTCGAAAATGTATACAAGTGCCCGTCTACTGAAAGATAAAAAGAGTATTTTTGTCTTTTAACGATTTATCGTTTACGATATATTTTATTTTTCAAGAAAAAAAAATGGAAAATGAGTTTTTTTTTTTTTTTTTTTTTTTTTTTTTTTTTTTTAATTTAGAAAATGGGCGGGATATTATTTATTTTATTGTATTTATTTAATGTTTAAAAAATTAGAGATATACGATGATATGATCTCTTTTAGAATATCTCCTAATGGCCACTATCATACCTCTTTTGTAACATTAGTAAACAAATATTATGGATTGGGCTAACCTTAATTTAATCAAATTATTAAAAAGTAAAGCCTACCTTTTCTCATGCAAATCTGTAAAGAGATTTTGCACCACTGCTTTTCTCATATGATTGTTTTCCTTATACGGCATGCAACAAAAATCTTAGGTTATATCTCTTTACCCAAATAAAATCTTAGGTTATATCTATATTTACATATTGTCTAAAGGTAATGATTACATAAATTAGAAACCTATCAAAATGTTAGAGAATACAATGACACAAACATATTTCCGATCAACGGCCTAGGTTTTATCTAGCCATCGAGCTATCTTTATTTAAGTGTACATTATGGGTTAAAGGTGTGAGTATGGATGTGTGATGTATCCATATATCTTGAAAAACTTCTAAAATCGAACTTGATATTGGATAAGTCGGTTTTTTTTGTTATTTATTTATTTATTTATTATTATTATTATTATTATTATTATTATTATTATTATTATTATTATTATTATTATTATTATTATTATTATTATTATTATTATTATTATTATTATTATTTTTTCCGGATGCATGTATTTCTTGTAAAATCACATAATGAACTCAAAATTAGTTTTATTTATTTTTATTATTATTTTTTAATTATACTTATAAATCTTTTAATGATTCTCGAACTAGGAAGAAACCTAGGATTGGATTTGATAGATGACAATGTTATTTGCCACAATTTATCCAAAAACCTAGGAAGAAACTCGATAACATAATATATGAGTGTAAAAGAGATTATATCGTAGATTTGTAGAGGCCAAAACTTTGACAAGTGACAAACTTGTTTGCCACAACTAATCCAAAAAGATCTTGGTCAAATAAATATAAATAATTGTATCTGAGTTTAATATATTGGTTTAGAGGTCTATTTCATGTATCATTGTTGTTATCTCTTCTTATCCATATCTTTGTTGGCTAAGTTTCAACAATGTTTTTTCCTAGGAGGCTGCCGCATGTTCTTGGTCTTTTGATGACTTGATCCTCTCATGTTGTAATTCAACGTTCTCACTAAAAAGATAAAAAAACATGCAATTGTTTTCAAGTTTGTTTAAATTTAATAAAGAATTTTTCTTCTTTTTTTTTGAAATTAATGTGATAACTAAAACAATATATTTGTCTTATAAATTCATAACACGTAACCTTAGGAATTCTTTTCAAATGTAACTAGATAGATATAGTATTCCTTAAGGGACTGCCTCCTTTTTTTTAAATATATTTTTCTATTTTTTTTTTATTATTATTATTATTATTATTATTATTATTATTATTATTATTATTATTATTATTATTATTATTATTATTTTATAATTTAGAATTAAGTGTTTTTAAAAATAAGTGAGTCTCTTTTTGTCGTTTCCACTGGTTGGGGAGGACAACCTTTTCCCTTCCTTGCTAATACAGAGCGAGTATGCAGGACGAGCCTACAGGAGTTCTAATCATCTGAGCCACCATGAGAATAAGGTGAGATCCAAAAGAGGGAATGAATGGATAAGAATAGGAATTATAGTACCATTAGAAAGAGATTTGAGGTGTAGGTGGTGATGATCACCTTGGGGTATGCGCTAGCGCCCTTGAGAGGTACCCCAGAATCCGCCAACGCTCATGAAAATCCGGTGAGTAGAACCAAGACTCATTTTAAGCAAGAGCTCGTCGATCTCTTCGAACCATTATACCCCAAGCCATGTCAAGGAGAAATAAGTGGACCTCAAACAAAAAAAAAATACTAGTATATATCCTTGTTAACCGAGTTCCTTCCGAGTTCCTTTTTCATATGACCTATTAAGGTAGAAGTAAACATGCCCTAAATTTAATTTAAAAGACAACTTAGGGGATTTGGGTGGATCACATGAACTTTTTTTTGTATAATGTAAAATTTTGTCAAAATCATGGGGCTTGTGGTCTAGTGGTAAAAGCTTAAGCAGTTAAGCGAGTCCAAGTGAGAGTAGTACCGGTTTGGGTGACCGACCGGGAAGTCCTCACTTGGGAACCACAAGCTCTAATGATATCAGGCGAATCGGGAATGGGAGTGGGGTTATCCCCTAAGGAGAGGCTCGCGGTTGGTATCTCTGCCCGAGGATGCGACACTAACTCGAGCCAACAACTAACAACTAACATCTAACAACTAACCCACCGTTAAAAAAAAAATGTAAAATTTTGTCAAAATAACTCACTTTTCGAAATTCACTTGATATGTCTTGATTTTGAGTCCACATTCTATGATAAAAATTTGTTTAGTTTTGTCATTTGCTATAAAAGATGTATGTAAGCCAGAGATTCGTAAATTTGAAGATCAACATGAGACAACTCATATTCACATTAAGCCTTAAAGAGTTCAGGTTAGCATTCAAATTTGAATATCAAGAAAGTAGTATGTAAATCAAATTTGAAACCAACAAGAGCTCGATAATTGGGGGCAATCTTCATGATTTGCACCAAATAGATTTCTCTCTATTCTTAATTATATATAAAGGGCAAAATACCGATTAATGTACTATACTTCCCACAAATATTACTTTCGTGTGCTGAACAAATATTTTTCTTTATATGGGTACTGAACTTTCATTTTTTGATCTTTTTGATGTACTTTGTGACATTTTTGCCCCTGGATTTTTAATAATTTGAGGGCTAAAAACGTCACAAAGTACATCAAAAAGACCAAAAAATGAAAATTTAGTACTCATATAAGGAAAAAAATTTGTTCAATACACGAAAGTAACATTTGTGGCAAATATGATTGCATTTTTAAAGAATTTGCCCATATATAAAATATTTTACATGCTATCGATGCATGCAAAACATAATGCTTTTGGTAATCATCTTGTTGCGTCTCTATCCGTTAATGGTTACTTACCATTATTTTGTTTCCTTGAATTTATATTTGTCGTGATACATCGACATTACATAAAATATTTTAATCATGTTTGGTCTCAAATAAATGTCAATAGTCCTTAGTTCCACAATTCTTACTTATCATCTCATTCACGAATATATCATTTTTTTAGTCGATAAGATATATGAATCACGTATGCATCAAGAATTCAAATAAACAAAATAAGGAAAGTTATAACAGTCTCTAGAAAATGTGCATGATCAAGTATTATCAAACGAGCATTGATTTACATGTCTAACTCATGTGCATAATGCCTAATCTTATGTGACATCCCACTATTGGTGATACTACATGGACCCACTTCTTCATAAACCAATCAAACACTTTCACGTCCCTTTAGGCATAAAATTAGTCACACAATTAGACACCCCAATCATTTTTCCACCATTTGCATTTAAACCCGTTGCTTTGTGTGGGTACCGTGCTATCATAATTTAATGCGCAACAACTAACATTGTAGGTCTTAATCCTTATCCATATGGTTCAAAATAGTTGTGGCATCCTTTCCCTTCTCGTACAAATCAACGATATGTTTACATTGCTTTCTAAATGTGGGAATATTTTGGAGCCCATGTTTCAATCCAACTATATATAAGCAATTAATTTCGTACTAAATATAAAGTTTTCGTACAAGAAAACTCTATCATCTTTTCTTGGTACGTTTCATTTTTAGTTTCTTTTTTAAGGAACTTGCTACAGTAGATATGAATTTATTACAAAACCATATAAAACAAGTGAAAATTGATCTGGAAATTAAACATATCATTTTTCAAGTCAGGATCAATTATTTGGTTAGTGTATGTTTGTTGTATTCGACTCCGTTCATTCAAATATAAATGTTCATTTTCAAATTGCATCTGATTAAAATATTTTGAGAGTAAAAGTATGCATATAATTGGTTAAATTGTATTTTTTCTAAAACCACGAGACACTATAAGACTCGACTTTTATTTTAAGACGTACGTGATACACATACTTTGGTGTTTCACAATGATTGTGTACTTTGTCAATCAATAACAGTTACCATCAATGTTGCAAAAATCGTGAGTCGGTAGTGAGGCGGTTGAAGGCCTTGTAGGGATTAATAACCGATTACAAGGCCGATTACCTTGTAAAAATCAACAAAGTGAAAGGCCGTGCACCTTGTAATCGCCGATTACAAGGCTGAGTTGACCGATTTTTGCAACATTGGTTACCATTAATACCAGTTATTTGTGTTATGACATTGATATGGAAACAAGAACAGTACATATAAAGACTTCCACGATTCATTTGTGTGTGTTTTGTCGACTCTTAAAGCGAAGAGTATTAAGTTACATGGGCCACGTTAGTATGCGTGGTATAGAAACTTAGCTGGATTGTAGGCCTAATGGACTGTCATATACACACACTTGGTCCTTGAATAATAAGGAGCCTTACATATGTATGGGCTGACCCAATTTAATAGTCTTTAGTCTTTACAGTCTCTTAAAAATCTAGAATCTAGCTTGGATATGTGAATGAACACATAAAATACACATAGGGTATGTTTGGCAAAATTAGCTGTAAGCTGTATGCTGTATGCTGTAAGCTGTAAATTATAAGCTATAAGCTGTTAACTGCAAAGCTGTTAATATGAGCTACAAGCTGTATCATTTTTTCAATAAAAGTGTTTTGTAAGTTAGCTGTTAAATGTAATTATGAGATGTAAAATGACATAAAAGGACATATCTATAATTATAAATAAATGTTTGGAGGGTATATCAGTAATTTAAAGTTTTAACAGCTCTAAAAAGTTTAAAAAGCTTCATGAATCAGCTTTTCATTTAGGAGCTATTTGTTTGACATAAAAGCTTGAAGTTAATGTATCCAAACGGAGCTTTTATTTTAGATGAGATTATTTTTGTAACAAAAAGCTAACAGCTCCTCCAAAAAGCCCTTACTAAACAGGCCCATAATATGATTCTATTTGATGTTTGAATTGACAATAAAAAAGGTGAGAAATGCTGTAATCACGTAAAACTTGCAAAGTTCTTTTTACAAAATGATTTGTGTGTAGAAAGGTTTTTTTTTTTTTTTTTTTTTTTTTTTTTTTTTTTTTAATGCGGTTAGCTTTGTTATGACAAGTTATATATGAAGGATCTTATACATTTGCCCTTTTAGATACTGATTTTTATTATTAAGTTTGTGAAAGTATTAAAATTTATGTTCATCTTTTGGAGTTTTCTAATATCTTGAATATCATTTCTAAACACTAAAGCTAGCGCTTACATTTAAAAAAAAAAAAAAATGCGTAACATCAGGTTATTCTTTTTTCGTGTGTATTGACAGGGTTTAGATTTATGACATATTAGATGGAACCAGGGTAGGTCTTGGGTGATCTGGGACACTCATAAAGTTTTGCGACGTAGTGTCAATTTTTGATAAAAACTTCGATTTTTCGTAAATACACTCGGTCAATAAAAGTTGTGTTTCTAGTTTTATATATTATCTTCTATATAAATGCATCTGGTTAATATGTCTCCTGGTTCCGTCTCTGTATGTAACTGGTATGCTTCTCAAATGTAGTGTGTGCAATTATTGGATTTAAATTAAATTCCATAGGCTCTGTCAAGGAATTTCTATGCCAAATTTGTTTTTTGAACGGTAAAAGGTTATATATTGATGAAGAATATAATAAGCTCTATACTAGAAACCGTGAATGGATAACATACAACACCAAAGCGTTGCATGGGTACATACATGTGACTAGGCATACAAAATAATCAATATAAACGTAAACCGCAAAATACGTCATTGTATTTTGTCAGCTTTTACATTAAACATTCTTGTTAGAAACTTTTTGCAAAAATCATCTCTCAGTTAGTAAAAGTTAAACAAAATACATCACCAGAGACTAACGATGTAATTTTTTTATCTGTTGTCTCCTTTATCTACTAAAAGTCAAACACAACTTTCGATAAAATCACTCCCAAACATTATTTTATTCATTTCATCATCTTCTTATCCTCACCAACTACCCATCATCATCATCTTCTCACTACCTCCACCACCATAGAATACACAAATCACCCATCTCACAAGCCGTTCTCTCTCTAGCCCCTGTGGGGCGATTTTTGCCTCTTGATCTCTAGTTCGATCTTCATCATCTAGGGTTAAATTCTTCCAATTTTTATCAAGATCTAATTATCTTCATTATTCGGTTAGAATTTTGAATAGAGAGAGTCCAATCCTATGTTTCATTCAAACCCGATTAGGTTTTTTTGTGATTGAAAAAGGCTGGTCTCATGGTGGTTCAAAACCGATTAGGGTTTTGATGGGGGATCGGCATAGGGTTTTAATTCTGGTCGATCCATGGAAATCTAAAGGGTGCGTTTGTATTGCTTTCATCTAGACATTAGTTTAGGTTATGTAATCCCCCTTTATGAGGTGTTGGGTTTTGCGGTTAGGGGTTGGGTTTTTCTAGCTCCTTTGCCGCCTGGGTGGTCATGGATGGGTGAAGCATGGATTCCGGTGGTCTGCTAGGGTTTAGCTGATCTATATGGCGGCTAGGGTTTGGTGGTGCTATTAAGGTTTCATATTTTCATTCAGCCATGGTGGTGGTTTGGTGCGGCTAGGGTGTCTATGGAATCCGGTTAGGGTTTCTGGCTCGCTTTGTCGTTTTGGTTGTTCCTGCTCATGGTTGG
>LBNU01014531.1:64139-80821 GCA_014162995.1 Artemisia annua
GAATGGTGCGGCCTAGGGTTGAGAAATTTGGGTTTTCTTCTGTTTTGTACATTTAGACTGTAATTTAGACTGCTAATTGGTTTTTCTGTTCTTTTAGGCAGTTTGCTGGTTGTCTCTGCGGTTTTAGCCGCAGTAAATTTGCTCAGTTACATTATAAAGTCAAATCGCCTATGTAAACGGGCAGGGCATTGGAGATTAAAACCCATGCTCCAATTGCTTACTTCATAGTTTTTGGCGTAATATTATTTACCGCGGTTTAAACCCTTTTACCAAAAAAAAAAAAAAAAAAAGAAATCACCCATCATAAAATAACTTACAACTACCTACAATAAGATACCTAAACCCATCACAAAACACCTATACCTAGCATCATAAAATCACTCAGAACCATTACAACATACCACAATCACCACATTTTTCTTCTCATCAGTCGGATTTCTCGTGGTCGATTTTTTCACCTCTATCACCACCGCCACCGTCACCACCACTCCCAACCATTTTCTTCTCATCTCTACCTCCATCACCACCATTCACCACCTCCATCACCACCACTACCACCACTAGCTACATCCACGACCATCATTCGCTACCTCCACCACCACCATTCACCAACATATGGTAGTGGAGATAGCGAGAAGATTATGGGTAGTTGAGATGGTGAGATGAAGAATATGAAATGAATAAAAAGGTGTGTGGGAGTGATTTTATCAAGAGGCGTGTTTGAATTTTAGTGGAGAATGGAAATAACGGAGAAACAATTATATCGTTAGTCACTAGGGATGTATTGTGTCTAACTTTTACTATCATGGGGCTTGTGGTCTTGTGGTAAAGGCTTAAGTAGTTAAGCAAGCCCAAGTGAGAGTAGTACCGGTTTGGGTGGCCGACCGGGAAGTCCTCACTTGGGAACCACAAGCTCTAATGATATCAGGTGAACCGGGAATAGGAGTGGGGTTATCCCCTAAGGAGAGGCTGCGGTTGGTATCTCTGCCCGAGGATGCGACACTAACTCGAGCCAACAACTAACAACTAACCCGCCATTCAAAAAAAAAAAAAATAGAAAAAAAATAAAAAAGTGAAAACTGACAAACCACAAGGACATATTTTTGCATTTTACTTTAAACTATGCCTTGAAAAAACTAAATGCTCCACTGTTGCTAACAATAGAAGGGATGCATTTGCACCAAAGTGTAACTAAAATTATTGTTTATACCATCAGAGAAACTTGATGTTAAAAAATTGCACAAACCAATTCGAAGCTTTGCGTATCCAAACCTTTTAAAGACGACACCTTTGTTTCCCGGATAACCAAAATGCATTTCCTTTTGACTTAACTTGACTCATCACTTCACATACCATTTTCAAAAGAATCCCATTCTTTAGACTTTTCAAAATCTCTAATTTTATTTGGACCTTCATCATCATTTAAATCAAGAACATAATCTTGGGAACATGTCTTTCCTTGTTACATTATGTAACCTTTTCCTAATTTTTGCAGCACGTTTCCTCCCTTTGTTTGGTATACATGTGTAGATTTTCGGATGTTCATTTTTGCTTTTCTTCTTTAAATCACTTGGTGACAAAGAAAGTGTGTCATTGGATAAATTGAAAGTAGCATCTTTATTTGAAAACATGCTTTTGGCCTTGTGTGATTTCTTTTGGGGGAAGACACATGCTTTTGGCCTCGTGTGATTTCATCGGCTATAGTTTTTCCTTGGTTTGAATTTGAGAGTGAATTCAAATTGCAAGAATAAAATGAAGGAATAACCTTTCCCGGTGACGGGCTTCCATTCCTATCTTTTGAAATCGATTCATATGAGCGACTTTGTTTTCTTGATTTGAGAGAGGACTGATGCCAAAACGGTGCTTATCATCTTCATCCGGATCCGAAGACCCATCTATCGTGATTGCAGGAACAAATACTTTATATTTTATCATTTATTTCCACTTCCAAAGTATCTTTGGTTTGAACAAGTGAAGATGTTACTACCATCTAGTAGGCAACGAGCATGGTAGCCCGCGCATTGCGGCGGGGGTTTTTAGATTTTTTTTTCCGTTGTATGTTTTGTGTGATGTGTTTTGTCACTTTTTTTTGCATTGTTGATTTGTGATGTCGTAGGCACTTGTATTGTATCACATGGAACACACAAACGACACCTTCTTTTACATCTTGGTGGTCTTGATCCTATTTGACCTCTTAGTATTGTCTTCTCATTCTCCACCTTGACAAAGATGAAAATACATTTAAGAACAAAAAACTAATATAAAACAAAAAAGAATTTAGTAAAGCTAAAGTAACCATAAATCATTACTAACACACGTTACAAAGTTTGTAAGTAACTGCAACTACTGAATACCATCAATAAGACACTAAAACAAATCGGTCAAATGCAACAGCTAGTTTTCGTTTCTTTTGGGCATGCGGGTAGTTAACATTCATGTTCGCCTAAAGAGATAATTGGTCAAAGTACGTTACTAAGTGGTACTACTTATCTTTCAGAAGTATACCGAGCACAATCAAGTATGTCGCTCTACATTTGAGTGTAAACCCAATCCTACCCCTAATACGCATGAGTTTTGCATAATACAACAATATAATTATTTTTAAGACCAAAGATGTCCATGAATCTATTCTAACCATATATCACTCAACAATCCACATCGCATGTCAGTCGTATCTAAAGTTCCTTAGGATGTGCTATATATCAGTTACACCTAGAAAAATAAAACACCTGTTAGATTAAGGAGGCCACAATGACTCAACTGATAGATTGAATAACATAAACAACAGCTGCAGGAACCGGTCTTTGCAAGTGGATTTCTGTAGAGAGCTGAAACAAAACAAAACATTCGGAATTACGAAAAAACATAGCCCGCCATAACACTTCATACACATCCATTTATGAAAATCCATATGTCTGTTAAAAATTGTAAATAGTTTTAATGCTTGCCTCATCCCCCCGTTTAGATCGTACCTGATACATAAAAGGACCATCTATGATCGAATCCTGTCTGCCAAAGATAAGGTAGAAAAGTGTTAAAATTTATATGATGGATTTTGTGTAGTAACTAATTGGCATGGTAAAATCGTCATGATCAAGTGCTCTAAAAAAGAACTTTGGTTTTGGTTATATATTATCATCAAGTATACTCCGTATTAGATAATAAATGGAGATATACATTTTCTATTCCATATTTCACATCTTCGAATTCTATCTATCTTTTTTAAATATAGTCAACTATATATTCTTTTGTCCATTTTATTGCAGCACCTGATATGAGCATTTGCTACATTTAGCTGCAGCAAGCGGAACAAAAAGTAGGAAAAAAAGGTTCAAACCGTAAATGTATTTCACTTACTGTTATGGAAAAAAGATAAAGAGAGGATTACCCTTTAGCCATTTTCTCCGTGCTATACGTGTAATCCTTCGCGGCATACAACTATCCTGACCTGATATCACTTGCATTAGAATCTTGCTCAAACAACGGGAACAAAGGCCTTTAAGCAATCAGGAAAAGGTGTCAAAGTCACTGCCTGCACATTTCGTTTTTTTGCTAAAAGAATGTTATGACTCTATTTCTAGTAAAACACAATGCAATACAATCCATTTATAAGTATATGGTTGAAGCTGCCATACCTGTGCTTCAGAGAATCTCAATGAATTTGGTCTCACTCAATCGCTTTTCCTTCCTACTGAACGGTGACCATGTTCAACCACACGTACCGCTAAGCGACAAACGTGAACCACCACAATGCACCCACATTTTCTTTTGTGGTTCTCAGCTGAGAGATCAATTGGTAATCCAATATTCATGTCACTCACAGATCTTTTTCTTATCTGCACATAAAAGAAAATAACATAGAATTAATTTTTAGTTTGCAACTATATGAGGCGCAACTCTAATTTGTGTTATATACCTAATGATTTATTAAAATAAAAACCAAAGTTAATAAGTTCAACCAAGCAACTTTAAATGAATGTGTGTGTGTGTGGGGGGGATTGTTTTTTACAAACTGCTAATCTGAGTATTTGTATCCGAATAAGCCATAAGCTCAACCAAACGACCCCATAAGCCGGAAAAAATGACTGAATAAGCCATAAGTTCAACCAACCAACTTTAAAGGGCTTATTTATAAGCAATCCCAAACACCCCTTAAATTAAGTTCAGTTGAAAAAAAAAAAAAAAAAAAAAAAACAATTTATATGAAATGTAACAAATACAATACTTGCCTAACATAACCTTAAAAACAGATTTAAGTCCTCGTCACCATCTTCACCAATTATTTCCCCAATCAGTAACACATTTTATGTTGCATTTAATATTATTATATATTCTTATAAAAACCTTCAAACACATAAAAGATATATTAAAAGAAAATTGGTTTAAATGAGTGTAATGTTACTATTCCGTGAGAATGAGAATGCATTACTTTTCTTTTTTTGTTTGTTTCAAATATTGTAGTATGTAACATAAGTTTTGTCATTACATATACAAACCTTTTGCAGTCGAAATACTCTTATTAGACAAACCCATTGAATTCGTCTTTGCATCTTTTCAAAGACACTATTATTATGCTTTTTGAGTGACATTGTGATAGTAGTTGGATCATGTTTTTAAGTGGAAAATCATCTTTAAACACATGATAATGTACATAAATATACTACTGCACATGGTTAAAGAAACCAAAAGTGGTACTTAAAAAATGGAGGGATCGACACTGAATGGGAGACGAATATGCCTTCTTAGCCCAAAATTGGCAAGCCAACCTGCAAATCAAATCAACAAAACCCCCCAAATTAATGAAACCCTAATTTGAAAGAAAAATAAAAGTAAAAGAAGTATCTCAATTAAATCATCAATTAACAATAACTAAACCATAATAAAGCACTTACATATGAGCAGATCCTAATCGATCAAAGAAAAGATGCCATAAAATTACTATTGTTGGTTCAATCTGGGTTTGTGATTTTTTTTTATAAGGGTTAATGATCAGGGTAGTGAGAGATGAGTGTTTTGGAATGGTGTGTGTTTGTGTGTTTTTATGTCGATGAAAATGGAGAAGAAGAAGTGTGAAGAAGACTCTTGAACTGGGAGGAAATATCTGTGAAGAAAACGGAACGGGAAACGGGGTGAGGTACTGTAGCACCCGTTATTTCTAATATAATATAATATATTGTACTGTTCATAAGCACAGTGAAGTACCATCATTCCAAGCACATATTACTGTTTGAAACACTGTTTAGTACACATTTTTGAAGCACGCAAATTCTCATCTTTATTATATATATATAATTTGAACTTCTTTCATTTATGATTTGAACTCCGGAATATTTAAGAGACTCCTCCAACACTCTGCTATTGCCTTAACGGTTGCTTAGGACCAAGCAATAGGTAAAAATAGTTGAATATCTAACCATGTGAATCTTATACCCTTTATTCTCTTGAGTTCACTGCTTCAAACCTTTTGAACCTTTGATCTTTGATTGCTTGTGTTGAAATCCACCTACATATCTTTTCTAGCCATTTCTACCCAAAGATTCGGTGGTCGAGGATCAGAACTCCGTGGAGTCCATTAATTGCTACAATAGCTTCCCGTCAACTTTTAAATGTAATAAAGCCAAAGGGAAACATTTTGTATTGAAAACTACTCGAGCTTTTAAAACCGTTCCAAAAATCTTTGGCCAAACGTGCCTAACATGTTATTGGAAACTTCTCGTATGAGGTTTCTAACAAAGACGGTTGACAGAGATAGGATGGATGCTTTAACTTTTACCACTTTTGAATGATACTTGCGGTCACTCTTTGTAGATCCATGAATGTTCTTGTTAAGCATTTTCTAGAAGGAAAGTATGTTTGCAAATCCAGGCGGCGCTTCCAGTAAAAAGAGAGTTTTCATAAAAAAACCTTGCCGGCTTTTGATACGAGAACTGGTATTTCTCTCTATGGTAAACCCCCTACAATTGGAGAAAGATTTCTCCCTACTATAGGGCTTGAAGATGCAGTAATAGTTTTTTTGAGAAAAGTACAAAAAGTTACAAAATATTTTTTTTGATTTACAACATGGTCGTTTTTTAATGCTCTTTCTAAAATTGTCATGCTCAACTGCTCAACTTCGCAACTCCACCTATTACTTGACACATGTCCTTTGCAAGTACATGATTTGATTTTTGGTTTGTGGCTTAAATGACAAATATACCCTCTATTTTAAATACTACTGTAATAAAGACACATACATTCTTTATCTCTTTCATATTCTCCCTCATACACCCTCACCATCACCACCACCACCACCACCTTATCCATCAGTCACCATCTCCATATCAGTCCGTCACAGCCTCTAGATCTGTCACCGTAACTGTCACCATCAACATGCTCGACCCTTTACTCCACCACCATGCGCGACCCTTTGCTCCACTGCAACCCACCGTGCTTGACCCTTTGCTCCGCCGCAACCCACCATGCTCCACCACCGCGACTCACCGGTCTCGACCCTTTGCTCCAGATCCACCACCTTAATATTGTTCATTTATAAGATGACCCATATACTCCAAAAGCTTAATCAGATACAAGAACAAAGAGATCTTAAACACCTTACCGAAATCATCATTCTTAATAAACAAAGCATCCCCGTTAACCGTCGTACAATCACCTTCATTTTCCAAACTTTCTGGCGATCTAACGTCGCATGCATGACAAGATTGACATGATAGTTTACTCAGACACCACAACAAGTGTGGGTAAAACTGACAGATATTATCACATCACAGCCATCATAGAAGTTCGTGGGATATAGATTTGATTTTGAGTTTTTGAAATACACTTCGAAACCATGTCGAAATAGATATCAAAATACAGAGGAAAGTATTCTAGATTGAACGGTATGACTTTTAAAACGTAAAACATAATAGAATGAGAGATTACGAGGCTTTAATCGGCTATGGGGTGTGGAAAGTACGAAACAGAGTTTAAAAATATAATAAAATGGCTTTTTCGGATTTTTTTTTTAATTTTTTAAAATTTTTTATTTTTTTTTTAAATAAAATCTCAGAAACTTAAAGAGTGCACTTCTAAGACACTTGGGTGATCCTAGATAGTTTGTAATGTATAATGGAACACCTTTCATCAATTTTTTTTTCATTATACTTTTGTGTTGGAGAGTCAGTTTTCTGGTGGAGAGGGGTTACTCGATGCAAATTAGCATTGAACTTGAAGTGTTGAAGTCACTGATTATAAATAAATAATATATTATACATACTAGCCGATTATCTGTATATAATAGTGACAATGTATTGAATTTGTTTGTGTGTAGTGAGAGTAGAGAAAATTTGTGAATTAAATTGTAATCAAGTTTTCAAATAAATATCTAAATTTTAAATAAACAATAAATTATATTATCTTTTTTAAATAAATAGTGTTCTAATCAAACAAAATTACAAAATTTGTAAGTTTGAAGTTTTCAACCAAAATACAATTTGACTATTTTCTCTTTGTAACACAAATTTAATTTATTTATTAATACAAATCAACTAGATAGTTGATTGGTTGAACATCGTCACACTAATTTAAACATTGGAACATAAAGCTCTAGTATGAATTGTGACACTGTTTTCCAGTTCCATCCGCACTATTTCAGCACGACACCAAACTTTATTTTACTCGTACATATAAGTTATAACATTGAGATTGAACTCACCAAAATATACTTAAACACACACATGCATACACATATACATACATAAAACTCACGATCTCAGTGTCATTGTATCGACATTGAGTCCTTGACACCGAGATCGACTTCAACCCTCCATGGCACAACTAGCGTCAATCTGTAACATGAGAATGATATTGTGGTACCCCTTGCTCTAAGAAACTACAAACATTTTTATGGTAAATCTTCATCAATAACCGGTGCAGTTGGTATTTGGCTATATTCCAAACCCCTTGAGTTCACCATGTCATTCTTACACTCAAAATAGAATGCGCTGTATGCCAAAAACTGAAACATGCTCAATACGCCAATGAGAATGAATTCAATGACCCCAACAACAATAGGCATCATGGGTGATAGCTTGTATACAACCGTAAAAATAACCGTTAACACAAGCATATATAACAAGTTTAGTAGAAATCCATGTACTCTATTGCCTTTCATAACCTCTCTAGCTTTCCCTAGAGCTGAAAGCCCGTAAGTATCCTCAACCACGGATACAACTACGGCCAAACTCCACACAACACTTAAATAAAGATTAAACGTGATGAAAATAATAGCCAAGACAATTAGGAGAGTGATCAGAATTTTTGAATGGTCAAAAAGAATGAGTGATGGTATTAAGAAAGGCCAAAAGAAGATGCTTATGTAACCAAGTACAAGAAGTCGCACATAGAACAAAGTAACAAATGGTCTTGTCCAAGTTTTTAATACCGTCGTGAAAAGTTCCTTGAGGGACAAGTTATCACCATTATAGTAACATGATGCAATAATAACGACGGTGGTTTCAGCAAAAAGATTAACAAAGAAGAGGAAAACAATACAGGCAGCTTCGATTCCTAGGAAAGCGCCAGTATCCTTTCTGATAGCAACCAAAAGTTCAGTGTACTCAGGTGTACCAGGGTGTGCAGAGGATAAGGCGAAAAGCTTGAGAATCAAGTCGACGATCAGTGGTTTAATAGAGAATGTGAATAAGATGCAGGATAAGGAGTAGATGGTAAGGTAGATGGATGCTGTGATGGCCATAAGCTTTCCATTCGTTGTAAGTATTTTGAAAGGTTCTTTCAGGAGTTCAAGAAAACCAGAGATTCTGTTCATTTTCTAATTTGCAAAAGAGGATTCTAATGATTGGTGGTGATGGATCTAAACAAATAAATTTGCTTAATGTAGAAGAATTTACAAGTTTTTGTCTTGAATTAGTTGATAATTAACAACTACTTGAGATTATTAATTGACTTTTGACTTTAACAACTTATTAATACAAGATGACTTTTTGACCAAATAATTTCCATTTAATAGCAAATAAGAACAAGAAAATAAATATTCAGGTGACAGAGGTTTTAATAATAAAAAAATGTCATTCGTGTTAGACGAATATTTGCGTGGAAAGCCTTTGGGCTTTATTTGGTTTTTTATTTATTGATCGGCATAGATTGGTACATAGAATACTCTTCGGGGATATATATAATTGTACAAATTTATAAACCAAACTGGTATCTTGGATTTAAACCAAGATTCTTTATTAAAATCAAACACAAACCAAGAACTGAACTACAACTGATCTCAATCAGTTATTAAGAACAATAACAGAATCAATGAAACACACTAAATCCACCACTGCTACTCAGGTGTGGATCTATTATCTAAATGATAATAGTTCTACTACAATGAGAATGAACAATATCACAAAGCTTATAGAAGATGAAAGTGGATTGTGTTTGAGAGAGAAAACGGCAGATATCAAATTAGGGTTATGTGAAGAGAAGCCCCAAAATCCAGCTTATATAGTCCTATCAAACCAACTTTGTCCACTTGCCAGCTTTAGCCCTCCAACCTTGAACTCTTCTCCATAGTTAGCTAAAAGTCCAAGTTAGTACAAACTGAAACTTACAAACAGACAATATTAGTCCCTGAACTTCTAATAAGCAGAATAAGATTATTATTTTCATCACCCTCCCTTAATCTTATTCTGGAACAAATCAATAAGATTAAGTTTAGAACATAGCAAGCTATGTTGTCTTGTATCCAATCCCTTTGTTAGAACATCTGCTATTTGATTAGCAGTGCCTATCTTAACTGTTTCAATTACCCCAACAATAATTTTCTCCCTTACAAAATGTAAGTCAATCTCTAAATGTTTTGTTCTTTCATGGAAAATGGGATTGGCAGCAATTTTAATTGCTGAATTACTGTCACAAAACACTTTAACTGGCAAAAGATTTTTACAGTTCAAATCCTGCAGAATTTTTAAAATCCAAATAACTTCAGAAGTCACAGAAGCTAGAGCTCTGTACTCAGCTTCTGTGGAGGATTTTGAAATTGTATTTTGTTTTTTACTTTTCCAGGAAACTAGACAATTGTTCATAAAAACACAATATCCAGTCACTGATTTTCTAGTGACAACACACCTAGCCCAATCAGCATCAGAATAAGCTTTCAATTCAATAATTGGGCTAGTAGATTTTTCAATATTCAACCCTTTACCTGGAGAACCCTTAAGATATCTTATTACCTTTAATGCAACAGTCAAATGAGATTTCAAGGGACTATGCATAAACTGACTAAGACAAGAAACAGCATAAGCAATGTCAGGCCTAGTAGTAGTAAGGTAAATAAGTTTACCAATCAACTTCTGATACTCAGTAACATTCTTAAGCTTAGGATCACTATCAGAAGCTTCACTAGATAAAGCAAGATTAGGCTGTAAAGGAACAGAAGCAGGTTTTCCAGCAAGCAAACCAAATTCAGAAATAAGATCAAGACAATATTTCCGTTGTGTTAAACATAAACCATTTTTGGTTTCCAAAACCTCAATGCCAAGAAAATATTTCAACTTGCCAAGATCTTTAATCATGAACTTGCTCTTAAGAAACAGTTTAACACTCCAGCAAGCAAACCAAATTCAGAAATAAGATCAAGACAATATTTCCTTTGTGTTAAACATAAACCATTTTTGGTTTCCAAAACCTCAATGCCAAGAAAATATTTCAACTTGCCAAGATCTTTAATCATGAACTTGCTCTTAAGAAACAGTTTAACACTTTCAATTTCATGCAAATTATTTCCAGTAATTATAATATCATCAACATAAACAAGTAATGCAATAAACACATCATTACAAGTTTTAGTAAATAAAGAATAATCACTTTTACTCTGCACAAAACCATTTTCAAGTAACACAGAAGTTAACTTGGCATTCCATTACCTAGGGGCCTGCTTCAGTCCATACAAGCTCTTTTTTAATCTACAAACTCTTTTATCATTAGGATCATAATAACCAGGAGGCAGTTTCATGTAAACAGTCTCATCAAGATCACCATATAAGAAGGCATTATTAATATCTAACTGGAATAAACTCCAATCATTTTGAACAGCCAGATTAATTTACCATCTAACAGTAACAATCTTAACAACAGGAGAGAAGGTTTCATCAAAATCTACTCCCTCCCTTTGATTGAAACCAATAGCAACTAATCTAGCCTTAAATCTATCCACTTCACCATTAGACTTATATTTGATCTTAAAGACCCATTTACTACCTATGGCATATCTCCCAGCAGGAAGTTCAACAACTTCAAAAGTGTCATTTCTATGTAAGGCATGCATCTCATCATTCATAGCATCATTCCAATGTCTATATTGAGAAGCTTCCCTATAACTTTTAGGCTCAGAATGTTGATTAAGAGTTGTAGAAAAACAATAATTGTGTTTTGACAACTTAGAATAGTTAACATATTTTTCTAATCCATACTTCACTTTAGAATCTACAATAAAATCATTGAAGTTTTTTGGAAAAACAGAAGGCCTAGAAGACCTTCTCAGAATAGATTCTTGATGAATTTCTTCCTGAGAATGAATAGGATACTCATTACCCTCAGAATTTTCACTATGTACATTTTCCTCTAAGGCTGCAGACCTCTCACCCTCACTGGTAGAAGCATTTAGGTCAGGAGAATGCCCCCCCAACACCCTCATTATAAGACCTAAAAGGACTGCCTAGATGAGGAGGTGGACTACCAAGCCTATTAGGGCTGGGTTTATCAGATTTCTCATCACTGGGTATATCAGGTAAGTCATCAAGAATGTCAGAATTGAAAAAATTCAAATGATTCACATCTTGATCAGGTTGAGGATGTACAGAAACATTTTGTTTAAAAGGAAAGATATCCTCATAAAATTTTACATCCCTAGAAAAAACAACCTTTTTTTGATCAGACTCCACAGTTTATAGCCCTTTTTTGAATTAGAATATCCAATTAAGACACACTTTTCAGACCTACTTCCAAACTTATCATGACTATTAAGAATAGTAGCATAACTAAGGCAACCAAAAGCCCTTAAATGCTCAAGAGAAGGAGAAACACCATGCACAAGCTCATAAGGAGATAGACCATTTAGCACAGAAGATGGTAATCTGTTAATCAAATAAGTAGCTGTAAGAATACACTCAGACCACATAGTGAGAGGAAGCCCTCCCTGAAACAAAAGAGATCTAGCAACATTAAGAAGATGCCTATGCTTCCTCTCAACAATACCATTTTGTTGAGGGGTATAACTACAAGAAGTCTGATGTAAAATACCATTAAGTTCACAAAACTTAGTAAATTGTTGATTAACAAATTCAGTACCATTATCACTCCTAAAAGACTTCACCTTATGATTAAACTGAGTTTTAAGATAATTATAAAAAACCATTAAGTTTTCAAAAACCTCAGCCTTATTTTTCAAAAGATAACCCAAACTCCCCTGGAAAAATCATCAACAACAGTAAGAAAGTATCTATATCCATCCCTACTGGTGACTTTATAGGGTCCCCACAAATCTAAGTGAATTAAATCACCCAATTTTTTTGAAACATGGTCACTTAAAGGGAAAGGTTCCCTAGTCTGTTTAGCTTTATGGCAAATATCACAAGAAAACTTGGAATCTTTCTTAGTGAAGCCTAAACTAGGTTTCAAAATATGTAAAACTTGGTCTGCAGGATGACCAAGCCTGCAATGCCAAGTGTACTCAGAAAGAAAACACACAGTGTTAACAGAAAAACTTTCAAGATTGTTACCTTGATTTCCATCAAAGTAATACAATCCACCAATCTGTTTACCAGTCCCCAGAATTTTCCCTGCCCTCAAGTCCTGATTTAAGATATAACAATTAGCTTCATCAAAGGCAACAATCAATTTACTATCCCTGGCAACCTTGTGAACAGATAAGAGACTGACACAATATTCAGGAACAACAAGAACATCATATAGAGTTAAATAACTAGTTAAAGGCATATTTCCAATTTTAGTTATAAAAGCTTCTGTCCCATTTGGGTGAGACACTTTAATTTTTAAATGAGAAACATCAACCACATTAACAAGAAACTTATCAGTATATGTCATGTGCTGATTAGCACCAGAATCAGTAATAACACCCTTAGTAACCAGATTAGAATGTAATTGACTGTTAGAGCAAAAAAATCTATCAAAGTTTTCATTAAATACTCTGCTAGAGTTATAAAAGGTACCTGCCATATTGGCATGTGCACCATTCCCAGAAACAGAGTTATCTTTAATCAAAGCAATGAGAGTAGCCATTTGTTCATCTGTAAAGGCAGAGGAGGAACTAGTACTAGCAGAATTATTAGCAACATTTTTTCCTTTATTAGTTTGACCAATTTTCTTTTTCCCAAAATCATTTGGATATCCAATTAGTTTAAAACATCTGTCAATAGAATGACCATTAAAACCACAATGTTCACAAACAATAGAAGAGCCCCCAGCAGCTCTTGTATTCTCATTAGGTCTAGGTCCAGAGCTAGGTCTAGAAAGGTTCCTAGAAGTTTGAGGCCTCTGAGAGTTACCTTTATTCCCCACATTAGAAAAGAACACAGAAGACTGAGCCCTTTGAGAGGTACCAGAACTAGAACCAGACACAACAACCCTATGAGATTCCTCACTAGAAATAATAGCAAAAGCACCTTTAACATCAGGTAATGGATCCCTAGCCAAAATATTACTTCTAATTTGCATATATGAGTCATCCAAACCCATAAAGAATTGCATTAACTTCATAAGTTGATTATGTGTTTTAAAATCTGCTGCTGCATGACAAGTACACCTAGGCAACTTGACAAGAGCATCAAATTGTTTCCATAATGTACTTAATTTGTTAAAATACTCAGCAATAGGTGTTCCATTTTGAGTTAAAGAGTGTATTTTATGGTGTAGATTAAAGGTGACAGAGCCATCAACTCTGTCAAAAGTTTCTTTCAATTCATTCCAAACATCAGAAGCCCTTTTAGAAAAAATTTGACCCAAATACAATTCCTCAGCTATAGAGTTAAGAATCCAACCAAGGACAACAACATTAACCCTATCCCATTGCCTCGCCAAGACCTCATCCACATTAGACCTAGTACAAGTACCATCTATAAATCCAGTCATATTTTTTCCTTCTAAAGCCAATAACAATGCACAAGACCAAACATTATAGTTTTCAGTACCCTTTAGTTTAATAGAGATCACAGTTAAAGAAGCAGAGTCATTAGGGTGCAAATGTAAAGGGTGACTAAGGTCCAATTTACTAATAAGGGTCACAGGTTCATCCCCACCAACATCATCATCTTCATGAAGAGATGGTGGAATACTATGCTCAGAATTATGAACAGACATACTGCAAACAAGAAACAATCACAAAAAAAAAAACAAACACTCAAGAAAGGAAAAGAAGGAAGTTCCCAGGCTTTCCTTGCCACTCAGGGTGGTACGTCAAGGGCGCACACAAGCAAACAGAACAGAAAAGAAACACAGTAAACACCAAAAAAGAACACACAGATAACCAAGAGATCTAATTCAAAAATCAAGCAAATAAAGCAAGACAATCAAAAAGATAAGGATAAGGTGTGAGAGGTGTTACAGTGCCCTAANGGAAGTTCCCAGGCTTTCCTTGCCACTCAGGGTGGTAGGTCAAGGGCGCACACAAGCAAACAGAACAGAAAAGAAACACAGTAAACACCAAAAAAGAACACACAGATAACCAAGAGATCTAATTCAAAAATCAAGCAAATAAAGCAAGACAATCAAAAAGATAAGGATAAGGTGTGAGAGGTGTTACAGTGCCCTAAAACAGCAAAATTCGTGGAAGCACACACTCTCTGTGTTCTTGATTCACTTAGTCAAGAACACAGAAAGATACCCAGAATCAACTCCAAGATCCAAAACAACCAAACCAAGTTCCAAGACCAAGAAGGTACCAGAATCAACTCCAAGATTCAAATACACCAATCTAAGTTCCAAGAACCAACTTATTGATTAACAATGTTAATCAAACCAGGAAGTTTAAAGAGAAAAAACCCCCAATTTTAACGAAACCCTAATTTTTTCAAAAATTAGGCGTTTTTGAAAAAACCTTAAGATCTGTGCAATTAAACACACAAACAGCCAATTAACACTGGTTAATTGAAGTTTTCAAAACAAATTTGAAAAAACCCCCAATTTTTCCAAACCCTAAAAAATTTTTGCGATCAGATATAGAGCAAATGCTCTGATACCATGTACAAATTTATAAACCAAAGGTATCTTGGATCTAAACCAAGATTCTTTATTAAAATCAAACACAAACCCAGAACTGAACTACAACTGATCTCAATCAGTTATTAAGAACAATAACAGAATCAATGAAACAAACTAAATCCACCACTGCTACTCAGGTGTGGATCTATTATCTAAATGATAATAGTTCTATTACAATGAGAATGAACAATATCACAAAGCTTAAAGAAGATGAAAGTGGATTGTGTTTGAGAGAGAAAACGACAGATATCAAATTAGGGTTATGTGAAGAGAAGCCCCAAAATCCAGCTTATATAGTCCTATCAAACCAACTTTGTCCACTTGCCAGCTTTAGCCCTCCAACCTTGAACTCTTCTCCATAGTTAGCTAAAAGTCCAAGTTAGTACAAACTGAAACTTACAAACAGACAATATTAGTCCCTGAACTTCTAATAAGCAGAATAAGATTATTATTTTCATCAATAATTTGTGTTAATTTATAGGCAAACAAAATTATACTTTCAATATGATATCAAAAGTTAAATCGATTTTTTCCCCCTCCCTATCTCATGTTTTCTTCTCGTATCTTATCCCCTGTACCCTAACCGGTTTTAGAAAATAATAGTAAAAATAAAAACCCACTTGCCACTGCCACCAATTATTGCCGGCCAATATTGCCATATAAATAATTTTAATCTTGGTAGGACGAAATGAAATGCCAAATGAATGGAATAAACGATGTAATGAAATAAATGATGTAATGCAATTGTTTATTATCGTCATTAATCATGTTTGGTTTGTATGATAGGACATAATGAAAAGAAAAAGACTAAATTGCCTTTGATGATATAAAGTTTATTTAATGTAGTTAGTTATTAATGGACTTTTATGTAATTTTAATTCCGTTACAAGATGAAATGAAAAAAAAAAAGAAAAAAAAGGAGGGGACTGTTAAGAAATGAAAATGATGAAATGGGTCATTCCATGTAATGATTAATCGTAATTCGTAAACAAACAAAATATTTTGTAATAACGTACTTTTAATGTTTTTCTTTGAGAACTAATGATAGAACCGATAAACATACATGTTTGACCTCAGATGATGGACTTGCATAATTAGAAGCATGTCTTTATCTTTATCAAAGTTTATAAAACTTGAAGCAATTGTCAAACATTGGAGGACTTAGCCATATATCTAAGGTGGTTCTTCTATTTACTCGAGCCAAAGCAGCAAATAGTTAACCGAATAATATATTGGTTCGTGTTGGCTCATTTTTACATTGTTGTATTTTTATATAATAGTTTAAAGTTATTTACGACTAACATAGTCACAACTTTTGTAAAACAATTCGTTTTATTAATCTATACAAACTAAATGTGTCTTTTAAGAAAGAAAAAGAACAAGATATGAAACGTTTGAAATATATATTTAAAAAAAAA
>LBNU01014531.1:81206-99402 GCA_014162995.1 Artemisia annua
AATTAAGTCTTCCATAATGTAGTCGACTAAAGGTGTGTGTGTGTAACCTAGGCGTAGGAGATAAACGCCTAGGGTTAGTCGTTAGTTGTTTAGTTTAGATAACGTGTTCTACTTGATCAAGGTAGAACATGTTATTAAGTTTGTAATCGTTAGAGAGTAAGATGATAATGAAAAACCTTGTTCATGATAACGTTAATTCATTGTTTGAATATTCCGCTTTCGTTATTGTGTGTTCCTAGATTAAAGGTTTAACAACCTAGCCCGTAACGATCAAGTATGCTGGGTTTTACATGTGGTATCAGAGCCTGGGGCTCTCGATATCTAGGGTTTATCAAGGTTTTATGGTTGACAGAAGCTAATTCGTAAAGGGTTACTGTCAATAAAGTAAAAGATAATGAGATCTGATCTGCGTTTAAGGTTTATGAGAATTTTATTATTCGAAGATTTGTTTTTGGTTGTGGTTTTACCAAATTCATTATTCTCGTAATGCATGATAAGTTCTATCGTCTTTTGGTCAAATGGCGCAAGTGAATCAAAGATTATTAATTCTTTATCATTAGTTATCATGAAGATTTGATTTAAAATTGTTTGATTATCATCATGGGACGGTGCATGATAGCTTTTTGGTGTTAAGTGATATTATGATGTCAATCACATAGGTCGGTGCATTAATGGATCAACGAGGGATAAAAACTTGTTTGTCGACATGTGCAAGTTATTTAAGAAGATTGATTGTCGACATGTGCAAGGTATATAAGAAGATTAAATTGTTCTTCTCGTATTATCGAAGTTTCGTGGGCCAGTGGAAGAAAATTTACGATTGTCGGTCAATATTAACAATTGTGGGTCATCACTGCACAATTCATTGGTGGCTTGATATATTTGACCACTCAATCCATCTTAAGTTTGGGACATACGGTTTTAATAGCTGATTGGACTATATTATTCGTTCAAGATTTGTTTTGGCCTTATTGATAATTTATGGGACAAACAAAGGTACTGCTATGTCCAAGGTGCTGCTCGCATATGACTGAAGTACTGCTCTCTCATTGAAAGTACTGATCTCATCCAAAGTACTGCTTCATTATTCCAACGTACTGCTTGTTTATATTCAAAGTACTGTTGTTCGTTTTCAAGGTGCTGCTAGCTTCTCCAAGGCACTGTTGTGTTTTGAATGATTTATGGAGACGAGTAAAAAGTTTTATGGTTCAATATCTATGCATGATTTAAGAGCAGTAAGGGGAAGTACATATGAGTTTGATTGGTTTTAGTGAAAGTTATTTACGACTAACATAGTCACAACTTTTGTAAAACAATTCGTTTTATTAATCTATACAAACTAAATGTGTCTTTTAAGAAAGAAAAAGAACAAGATATGAAACGTTTGAAATATATATTTAAAAAAAAATACCTTAAAATGGTACGACAGCTTCTCAACTTTTTTACTTTAAAACTATTAACTTCACAACCCATTCCAATAAAAAGTGTTTTAACTAATCTAGAAGTCATCTTCTTCATTAGATATTTAGGTACGTCCATTCTTCATCAGATACATCCAATCATCGTTGCTAACATAGTATTATAGCAGGTGCCAAATTTAAAACTTGATGAAACATGGCCTGAAATTCAAACTATAAGCCGGAGAAGTTGGTCCGGTTGGGGGTGGCTGAGCACCCGCCTGCTACCCTATTGCCTCCGCCTCTGTTCGTAATAGTCCTTTCCATTCCGAATTTGATTACAACATACCGAACGCTACGTTAGTTTATTGTTTTTTTTTAACGAATCTTAATGTATTGCTTGCTTTTGTTTATTTGCATTATGGGTGTGTTTGGTAAAAGTAGCAGTGAGCTTTGAGCAGTGATCAGTAGCAGTGAGCTGTGAGCTGTAGCTGTGAGCAGTAGCCACAGCTCACAGCTCACCGCTCACAGCATTCCTAAAAAATAGCAAAGCTCATCGCTCCTTTGCCAAACGAACAATAAAATTCAAAAAGCTTATTGCTAACCGCTCATCGCCCCAAAAGGCTCCAAAAAGATCCCAGCCAAACATAGCCTATATGACGTGGATTGCTATGCATATAAACATACAATTGCTTGCTGCTCCTCTATCTACTTGTCATCGTTTATTTTATTTCTTCTGCTTGTCTACTATCCATTTTTTTTTTCATGCGTACAATTTTCATCTATCAAAATATTACTGTTTGGATGTAGTAAGATAATGGGTTGAGAAAAAACATATAATATTTTTTTGTGTAAGAGAATAAGTAGAATTAGGAGGATATAGCAAAACTCAAACATGAATACCATGCAAAACCAAGCCCACTCATTTGTTTGTTATAGACTACGGCTATTAAGCCTAGTAATTCTTTCTCTCATTATACTTCTGCTTTGGGTAATTATGGTAACACTAGTACTACTCCTATTGTTAAAAAAATTGGAAAGCTTGAAAAGCTAATAATTGAGGGGAAAATTACTCTTGTGAATGATGATGGCAAACCTCTAAAAAAGGTTGATTTGAAAGAATATGAGCATGATGTGGCTACTAAGCCTAGTATTTCTTCCTCTATCTGTTCTTCTTCATCTAAGGTAGGTAACCCATTCTCTAAGGTGAGTAATGTGGTTGTTTCTGATAGCGACGATGATGAAGTTCTGGAATATCCTAACGAGACTAATTATTTCGGTAGTGGAGGGAATGAGAGGAGTCTTTTGGAGCAATGGAAAAATGGTACATGTGACTACAATGATTATGATGATGATTACTTTGATGAATGTGGTATATCTGCGGCCTAATTAAATTAAAGGCTGCTGCCTTCCATGACATTAGACTTGGATAGGTTTCTTTTCCTTTGTTAAGCATAAAGGTTGATATGCCTAAGTTTATGCTTGTTTTTGTTTTGGTTTTCTAGTTGTGTGTAGCTAGTTGGATCATTTATGGTCTGTCATGAATGATTTAGTGGCTGTTCAAGCAGTTGCTTGAGGTTAATGTGGTATTTCAGTTACATTCCATTGTACTTAACTGTTTTTTTGAGTAATATATTTTACCGGGTGGGGGGCCCTTTACCAAAAAAAAAAAAAAAAAAAAAAAAAAAAAGACAACCTAGTTCATCACAAGCCTCATGGTTTGGTTTAGCCAAACAACAGGTCCATTATGTTGGAAAATATGGTCATATTACTGGTTTGAATGACAACTAATGGGTTTGAATGACAATTGATGGTAATCAAATATACTAATGGGTGTTTATAGCAAGATTAATTAGTGGTCATATGTAACGACCAATTTAATTCTAGGGGCAATTACATATCTCTTATTCTTTTTGCTGAAAATTTCATATATACCCAAACATGCATTAAAAATATTGTACATTATGCATTTAATACTTGCACTTTGGATATATATGAAATTAATCATAAAGGTAGGGTGATATACAAAAATAATCCTTAATTCTATGTTGATGAGCCATTAGTAGGATTAAGTTCCGATCGTTTTTCTCTTGACCTCTTCACCTATATATAGAGAGCTATTATCTCATTTCATCACACCAAGTAAAAAATAACTCACTCCTCTCCTTTGTTCACCATTAGTCTTGACCTTATGTGTATCCATTCATAATAGAGGGAAGACACATTTTTTTGTTTGCCTTGGTAACCCGTTTGTGCTAACGGAGTTATTCATTGTTGTTGTATACTGGGAGATAGACATTCATGATTTTTCAAGCACCGTGGAGAGGACAGATCTGTATTAAGGAAACTATGAGCATCACAAGCCTCAACATTTTCCTAATTTGTGTTTTTGTATCTAAACAATCAAAACCTTTACGGTATCGTTCTCTACACATTTTACTTTCTTGTTATTGTTAATTTGTCTCTAATTACAATACACCTATTACCTAACACATTACGTGTATGTACTAACCAACCCAGTATCAGGCAACTTGCCCTAGCAGGCTCAACTGCTACCCCAGGCTCAACAAGCCCAACTGGCCCAGCCGGCCCAACAGCCCAATACACCAGCCCATCAGTATACGTTGTCGAGCCACCTTCCTTCGTATTCAGTAGGAATTATAGGCGCGGATCCGTTTGTCCAAGTACCTTTAGCACCATGACCCTTTAGGATCCGACATGGAATATGGACACAGGTGCATCATCAATTCACATACAAGTAAATGTTTATATCCATTTTTTGTGTTGGTGATGGTAAATCCATACCCGTTACCACCATCGGCTATAACATCTTACCTACCCTAATCGATCTTTATACTTACATAATGTTCTGGTCACTGCTAATATCATCAAAAATCTTACTTCTATTTGTCAATTTACTAAAGGTAATTGTAGTGTTGAATTCTTCTCTATAAAGGATTTCTTGACCTATCATATCCTCCTCAAATGTGATAGTTCAGGATATCTCTACCCAGTCACCCAACCTTCTTACATTCATTATGCTTTGCTTTCTGTTAGTCCTTCTACATGGCTCCAACGCCTCAGGCATCCTGATATAGAAGTGTTATGTTCTCTTGTTTCTCGTCGGTTTATTTCTTTCAATAAAGAGAAGTCTCCTAATATTTGTCATGCTTGACAGGTTGGCAAACATGTGAGACTTCCGTTTCCTAGTTCAAACTCCGTTGTTAATCGTTGTTTTCAGATTGTTCACTCAGATATTTGGACTTCTCCTATTGTTATTTCTTGTGGTTTTAATTATTATGTGTTATTTGTTGATCACTATTCTTATTATTTGAGGATTTATCCTTTACGTACTAAATCTGAACTGTTTCAAAAATTCTTAATTTTTTGTTCTTAGGTATATATTCAATTTAAGTGTGGCATTACATCTTTTCAGTATGACCATGGTGGTGAGTCTGATAACACCAACCTTCTTAATATGTTTGTTGAAAATGGTCTTCTTGCCCTAAAACCTCACAACAAAATGGAAAGTCGAAATGGATGATACGAACAATCAATAATGTCATCCATACCCTTCTCCAAAGCTTACCTTCCACTATCCTTTTGGGTCGAGGCCTTATATATGACCACCTACTTACTCAATCTTCTTCCCTCCTCTGCCATTCAAAATGATATACCATATACCAGATTATTTAGCAAACTATTCGACTACTCATGTTTACGTATTTTTGGTTGTCTTTGTTACCCACATCTCTATTCACCGCATAAGCTTGCACCACGTGCCACTCCTTGTAATTTTTGGGATATCCCACACCATGCCTCTCTCTGAATAAACCCAAATGTTGCCTTATCATGAAATGAAGACTCCAGTGGATACAATATGGAGTGATAAAGACTTGTGGAGCAACAAGATAAAGTTGGCATTGTTCAGCGTTAAGTGATTAAAACTTATGTTTAAAACCGGTTCGATAGTTAGTCCTTGTAGCCTAGAAATGTATTACATGCAAACAACATATTAGTTACATTTAAGATGTGACTTTGCATTGGATACGTTAATTTGGTAAGGGAAAAGATTTGCATTGCGAATACATTGAAACAAATACTTATTAGAAGGGATGCATGAGGATGAGTACCTACATTATTTATAGGGAAAGAGAATGCTAAATCATGTAACAAAAGCGTTTTAATTTCACACCATAGCTACTCGTTTACTATGGATGTTCCACTTAAAAATTTTAAATGTTCATCGCGAGCATCACAGTATATCGCATATGTGACAAGATTGACGCGATAGTTTACTCAG
Source organism: Artemisia annua (assembly GCA_014162995.1). Taxonomy (NCBI): domain Eukaryota; kingdom Viridiplantae; phylum Streptophyta; class Magnoliopsida; order Asterales; family Asteraceae; genus Artemisia; species Artemisia annua. Next base: position 86,907 of record LBNU01014531.1, read on the forward strand.
ACACCATAGCAAGTGGATAGGAAAAACTGGCAAATATTATCATATTGCAGCCATGGCAGAAAGTCATTAATGTATCGTAGAAGTTCGTTGGCTGACAATTTGATTTTGAGATATCGAAATACACCTCGAAACCATGTCAAAATAGATATGAAATAAAAAGGAAAGTATTATGTATTGCAAGGTATGGGTTTTAGTACGTAAAACATAACTGAATTAGATATTTCGAGGCTTTAATCGGCTATGAGGGTGTGAAAAGTAAGATAAAGAGTAAAAAAAAAAAGTACNAAAAAAGCATGAAAACTCATAGATTGCACTTTTGAGTCACTTGGGTGAGAGAGAGAGAGAGTACGTATTGAGCAACTTTTGATCAAATTTCTCTTTTTTTATGTCTACTTTTTTGTTGGAGAGTAGAGGGGTTACACGATGCAAATTAAATTATCATTGAAGTGTTTAAGTCATCGATTACAAATAAATAACTTAACAATTACCCGTACATAAGAGCGATAATGTATGATAGTTTCAATTTGTTTGTGTGTGTAATTTTACTTTTTGTATATATGAATGTAAGTGAGAGTAGAGAAAATTTGTGACTAATTAACTTTTTATACGAATAATAGATTGTATTGGCGTTTACAAGTAAATAATATTTTAATCAAAGAGCATCACTTGTTTATTAGTTTTTAAATAAAAGAAAAGTTTTATACGTAGTATAAGATTTTTTTTTGAACAAAGTAGTATAAGATAAGTTGCTGAAATATATATGTAACACTAGGCGTGTGTGAAAAGACAAGAATGCAATCAATGTAGTGTTTAATATTTTAGTTCAATTGAAGTAGTCGATCAATGGAACTTTTAATAAGTCAATCAACACAAACTTAAATCAACTAGATAGTTGATTGATTGAACATCGTCACACTATGTTAAACATTGGAACATAAAGCTCTAGCAGGACTTGTTACACTGATTTCCAGTTTCATCCGCTCTATTTCAACAAGACACCAAACTTTATTTTGCTCGTACATATAAGTTATAACATTGAGATTGAACTCATTAAAATATACTTAAAAACGCACATACATACATAAAACACACGATCTCAGTGTCATTGTATTGACATTGAGCCCTTGACACCGATCGAGAACGACTTCAACCCTTCCATGGCATAACTAGCGTCAATCTGTAACACTGAGAATGACACTGTGGTACCCCTTGCTCAAAGAAACTACAATTTTTTTTATGGTAAATCTTCATCAACAACCGGTGCAGTTGGTATTTGGCTATATTCCAAACCCCTTGATTTCACCTTGTCATTCTTACACTTGAAATAGAATGCACTGTATGCCAAAAACTGAAACATGCTCAATATGCCAATAAGAATGAATTCAATGACCCCAACAACAATAGGCATCATGATCACGGGTGATAGCTTGTATACAACCGTTAAAATAATCGCTATCAATAGAAAAAGTAACAAGTTCAGTAGAAATCCATGTACTCTATTGCCTTTCACAACCTCTCTAGCTTTCCCTAGAGCTGAAAGCCCATAAGTATCCTCAACCACGGACACAACTACGGCCAAACTCCACACAACACTTAAATAAAGACTAAATGTGATGAAAATAATAGCCAAAACAATCAGGAGAGTAATCAGAATTTTTGAATGGTCAAAAAGGAGGAGTGATGGAACTAAGAAAGGAAAAAAGAAGAGGCTTGCGTAACCAAGTGCAAGAAGTTGTACATAGAACAAAGTAACAAATGGTCTTGTCCATGTTCTTAATACCGTCGTGAAAAGTTCCTTGAGGGACAAGTTATTACCATTATAGTAACATGATGCAACAATAACGACTGCAGTTTCAGTAAAAAGTTTAACGAAGAAGAGGAAAACAATACAAGCAGCTTCGATTCCTAGGAAAGCGCCAGTATCCTTTGTGATAGCAACCAAGAGTTCAGTGTACTCAGGTGTACCAGGGTGTGCAGAGGATAAGGCGAAAAGCTTGAGAATCAAGTCGACAGTCAGTGGTTTCGTAGAGGATGTGAATAAGATGTAGGATACGGAGTAGATGATAAGGTAGATGGATGCTGTGATGGCCATAAGCTTTCCATTTGTTGTAAGGATTTTGAATGGTCCTTTCAGGAGTTCAAGAAAACCAGAAATTGTGTTCATTTTCTAATTTGCAAAAGAGGATTCTAATGCTTGGTGGTGATGGATCATAGAGAATAAACAAATTTGCTTTATATAAAAGAATTTGCAAGTTTTTGTTTTGAACTAGTCGATGATTAACAACTACATGAGACTATGACTTTTGACTTCAATAACTTATTATTAATACAAGATGATTTTTGATCTAATAATTTCCCGGTTTATAGCGCAAAAAAAATATCATTAGGTCTAACATTTAGTGACACTTTTTTAAACGTGTGGATAATGACTTGAATTTTTAAGGTTTAATGACACATTCTATATAAAAAAATTCGTGTCTTAAAAGGCAACAAATGTATCCTCGAACTTATTACCAATTTATTTTGCTATTATCATAATGCTTTTATTCTAACCCATTGTTTTGTAGGTTTTATTCACTTAGGAATAATTGACGCCCTCGATAACGGAGAGATTTCGTCAAGGAGGAGCATTGCTAACTAGCAAGTTTACATGTCGTTCTATTTAAAGTTTCATTTATCTTAATCTCGTCTCATTCGAGTTGGTTTATTTTCGACGAAAAAGAGAAGAAAAGAGTAAAAACTTCAAACTTAAAATTTACATTTTTTTATTTTACTTAAAATAATTTTATGTTTCGTTATCAACAAAAAGGGCGAGATTATTAATACAAATAAATCGTAAAAACGTTTCTTTATATCTTACGATCTTTCATCTTTTGTTGATAACCATTGTAAAATTATTTTAACAAGATAAATAAAATACGTAAGTTTTCGAGCCAATAATTTTCTAACTAATTTTACTAAACATATAAACTATCAAACACATCTAGTAAAATAAAGTCAAAACCGATTTTATAAAACACTTACAGGTAACATTTATTACTTACATTTTATAAAACATAGTAAACTGCATTAGATAAATAAATATGTAAGATAAAATGGGTATCCATGACCCATAACCGAAAATCCATGACCCATGGCCCATGATCTTTGCATCATGCATGACATCATGTTTGATATCCATGACCCAAAGTCCATGACCCCATGACCCAAAATTCATAACTCATGACCCAATATATGCATTACATCATGCATGACATCATGTTGGGTACCCATGTCCCATAGTCCATGACCCATGACCCAAAACTCGGAATTGTAACCCAAAATCCGAACTGGTTAACCCAGTTGCTAGATCCCTTGGATTACACTGGCCGGATCCTTTTGGCTAAGGATCCGCCGGATCTGGCTGAACAGTGCTTGTTTTACCTATAAATATTGAGCCCTTTATTCATTTCTTCTCAAACCTTTCACATATGTATTTCCTCTATACTCTTACCTCTCTAATCTCAGATCTAAGGATCATCTATGTAGCTTTTCATTTAGTGATTCTCTAAGTTCTTCTTAGAAGGCGAGATCACAATTTTGCGTGGAAAACCCACAAGCTCCAAGAGAAGTGTTGCTAGGCTTCGTCTTCATCACCAGATCACCGAAATGATTCTTGTAGTTGATTCTTCATAGTATGTCATAAACATGTTGTTTTAGTTGGTGTTGTTGGGTTTGGTTCCTCCATTATAAAGGAACTCGGTATCTAGCTTTGTACCGGATAAAGTGTAAGCAACGTTAGGTTGGTTCTACCTCGAACTAGAACTCGGTATCAAGTTTGTATCGAAATTTGAGAGCTTTGTGTTTTAATAGTTAAAAAAAAATGACTATACAAAACCATAAAAATTGATAAGTTAGATAAATTTTTAAGTCATTAGCCTTTATTCATTATATAATGTTAGAATATGCCTTGGTGCTTCTTGGAAACGGCAAACAATTGGAAAAATAAGTCATCGTTGATTTTTCAATATCACTTCATTCACCTAATGGTATCACTTTCAGACAACCGAATGTTTAATTAACTATTCTCCAAAAAAAAAAAAAAAAAAAAAANTAATAAATTTTGTTAAATATTCACAGATTAAAAGATGAAACAAAAACATTAAAATGAAATCAAACTTAAATGACTAAAATTCCAAAACAATGAACAGAAACATAAACACAGTTTAAAGGTTCACTTAATGCAATTCTTGATTGATGCAATAAAGTCTAGAATAGGCATTTAATAGATTAATTAGAAAGTGGACATTTATGTCTTTATCTCTTCTGTTCTCTACTACACAATTTAGAGAAAATATATATATATATATATATATATATATATATATATATATATATATATATATATATATATATATATATATATATATATATATATATAAACTTGTTTTCTGAATATTTATTTAAAAATAAAATAAATAATCTAAAAGTGCACGATCATTCTTATTTAATGATAACTATTAAATCTAAAACATACCAAATACTAAAAAAAAGTTTGAAACAACGACACCGGTCAATATACAAAAAAAGTCCATTGCTTTTTTACTATGTTCATTTACGTTTGCATTTGGATCATAGTTCTCATTTATTAGCCTCCTCATTTCTATCGATATATAATAATAATTAACACAAAAGAAGCATACTTTTTGCCTACTGATGTGTTTCATTACTACCTAAACATACTAAAAGTCCATTGCTTCATATATATTTTGCTTCCTACTTAACATTACTACCTAAACATACTAAAAGTCCATTAGTTCAGCTGGATTCTACTTATTTTTTGCCTATTATTACTACTTTTACTTAAATAAAATATCATATGGAGGGTATTCTAAGTGTCCATCATTTGATATACTGACAGCCATTCCTACATATATTTGTGATAGTATAAATTAAACATGCATTAATGTGATCGAAATCCTTCTTCAAATGTTTTCATGTTAGCGTTTTATTTCAATGTTTTAAGTTGCGTCGAGATCCTTCTTCAAATGGTATTGTCATTTGAATTAGATCTTGTCTCATTGGTTGTAATTTTTCTTCAACAATGTTGAAGCTCAATGGAATATATATATATATATATATATATATATATATATATATATATATATATATATATATATATATATATATATATATATATATATATATATATATATATATATATATGTTCTCTTTGCCAAAAAAAATAAATAAAAAATAAAAAAATAATAAAAAATCCATCAAAACTGATATAGCAACCATGTGTATGTCGTCGATCGAATTCGTACTCCAAGAAGCTAATATAGGGAACAATTAAAACTGTCATCTATGTAGCACCGAAACGGGAACGGCAAAGGGATACGGGAACGATACGGGAACGGGAAACGGCAACAATCAAAAATTCAGGATACGGGAACGGCATAGATACGGCAATAAAAAATATAAAAATATTAAAAATATATTAAAGAAAATTCAAAAATATATTAAAAATATACTGGCTTATTTCTATACTATATCAAAGAAAAGCACTTAGCATTTTTTAAGTACTATCAATTGAGCAATGTGATCATTACATCAAAACTCTAAAGCATTAAAAAAAAGCATAAGAAACAAACCAGTCACAAGTATTTCAAATTTACGATATGTATTAAAAAGTAAAAGCATTTATTACGGAGTATAATTTTTTGCTAAAAAACCAGAACTTTCAATTGTTAAAAGGCCCCACTATATATAATACTCTTTAAAAATACTTTTTGGACTACCCCACCTATGACCTCACATCTCCATCTTCCCACTCACTAATAATGAACAAGTCTTATCCTCCAATTTTTTCCGACCAACAATTAACAAACAGGCGGAAAACGTTTTGCAAACACACATTTTTTTCTTAAATATCAAGAAACAGCTAGGGATACGGCGTGGAAATCCAGAAACGGCTAGGGATACGGCGGGGAAACGTTTCGGGAGCGTTTCGGGGGCGTTTCCGTTCCCACCCCGTTCCCAAACGGGCACGCGGGCCTAATAGGCGTTTCGGTGCATCATAGACTGTCATATCATAGTTCAAAGTCACCTTCATTGTGTACATATATATACTCGTAACAAACATGCATATCCATCCTTTCTTCAATTTTTCATGCCATAAACAACAAACAGGTGATACGTGACTTTAATTTGCCAAAAACAGAGTTAACTAAATTGTGACACAGGGAGTAAGCAGAATCCTAAACAAATATGCCAATGAAACCCAATTATCTTTTTGACATTAAGCATAACAGATTTGGAAAACAAATCAAATGACCAAAATAACATTTATTCACTAAAAAACCAATACCATGATTAATTCAACCTATGGTTGAACCATATAAACAAAAGTACGTGACAAAGACATTAGAACATTAAAAAGCAACTAAATATTGATCAACCGAGAATATTGTCTTCCTCGTCATCATCTTCGTCAATGAAACCTTGAATTTTATTGCCGCTAAACATGGAAACTTGGTTTCTTTTCTTCCTCTTGATATTCGACATTGACAAAACATCATCGAAAGTATCATCATCCCCATCGAAAATGTTCTCATCGTCCGAACTTTCAATTAATTTCAATATCATCGTTTCATTTCCATGTCGCCAAGTTTGTTTCCCTTTTCCTTTTCTTCGATTCACGAATCACCTCGTCAGCCGTATCAGATTCACCATACTTGTCTTCATGCTGATGTTAAAAGACGAAAAAGAATATTACGCGTTGAAACAAATAAATATATATTTCAAATAAAACGAACAATGTAGAAAGGAGTGTTACTTCATGATCAGCTTTCTTTCTGTACATATAAAGAAAAAAACGTCATGTATTGATAAATAGTAAAATTTAACATGAGATGCTGTAACATAACTTTACCTTGAGTTATTCGTTGATAGTCATATACGGAATGGCAAATTCGTTTTTGGTTGCTATGATAGTCAAGACATTGTTTGAGCTTACTGTATGAATGCAAAAACCAAAGGTTAAAGTTACATTGAAATACTACTTTGATCTACAATGGATGAAGAAGAGGGCATTCGATTCATACCTCGATTTTGATTGAGGTAAAAGTCTTGCTTTTTGTTAAGATAGAACTGCATGTAAACGAATGAATTTTGAAGGTGATTATCATGTCTATTTATAACGCTTGTGGTTAGCAACTTTTAGGCGCCAAAATACATATTTTCAAAAGTTGAATGTAAAGAGATAAGCATAACTTACTTGACAACATATACGCATGCAAGAGGAGCTAGAGTCTGTTATTATGGATAAGTGTTTCAATTTATCATTTTTTACTCAAGTTTGTTATTATATAGATAATTCTTGAATTTCAATGGTCAAGATTAAAAGAGTATTGATCTAACGGATGACATGATTTTGTTCAAAATATGCTTCGGTAGCAATAGAATAGTAATTGTTTTGGAAAAGATTGATAATAAGTTCAATCAAAACTTCAGACTTAAATTCATGCAACGCATGCATAGAGTGTTTGGTGTTGTATGAATTATAGGCGTGTTAGAGTGTTCGGTGTTGTATGAATTATAGACGTGTTATACATCCCAATATCCCATCATATCAGATTTTGCTATACAGTATTCTTATAACACACAACAAAAAAATAGTACTACTTCCTTATTCGTACATATAAGTTATAACATTGAGAGATTGAACTCACTAAAATATATACTTAAACACACACACGCATTCACACATACATCCATAAAATACACGATCTCAGTGTCGTCATTGTATCGACATTGAGCCCTTGACATCAGGAACGACTTCAACACCTCCATGGCCTAAGCGTCAATCTGTAACGCTGAGAATGACTTTGTGGTACCTCTTGCTATAAGAAACTGCATAAATCAGCATTTTTATGGTAAATCTTCCCCAAGAACCGGTGCACTTGGTATTTGGCTATATTCCAAACCCATTGATTTCACCATGTCATTCTTACACTTGAAATAGAATGCACTGTATGCCAAAAACTGAAACATGCTCAATACGCCAATGAGAATGAATTGAATGACCCCAACAACAATAGGCATCATGGGTGATAGCTTGTATACAGCCGCAAAAATAACCGTTAACAGAAGCATATATAACAAGTTCAGTAGAAATCCATGTACTCTATTGCCTTTCACAACCTCTCTAGCTTTCCCTAGAGCTGAAAGCCCATAAGTATCCTCAACCACGGACACAACTACGGCCAAACTCCACACAACACTTAAATAAAGATTAAATGTGACGAAAATAATAGCCAAGACAATCAGGAGAGTGATCAGAATTTTTGAATGGTCAAAAAGAATGAGTGATGGAATTAAGAAAGGCAAAAAGAAGAGGCTTGTGTAACCAAGTGCAAGAAGTTGTACATAGAACAAAGTAACAAATGGTCTTGTCCATGTTTTTAATACCGTCGTGAAAAGTTCCTTGAGGGACAAGTTGCTACCATTATAGTAACATGATGCAATAAAGTTTAGCTAGTTAAAGTACAAAACAGAAATTGTAAAGTTTAGCTAGTTAAAGTGACAAAAAATACGAAACACAAACTGGAAAAAAACTATATTGTACTGTTAGCATTGAGATAAAAAGGGTGGGGTTGGTCAAATGTGAGGCATGGGGTACTGATAGTAGCACCCATATAAGAACATTACAAGGAAATAAACCACTCAAGGGTGGCATAGTGAGAAAAGAGCTTATGACTATCACCCTAAAATGTGTGATCGGTCTCAAGTTCAACCCTGTTAGGTGGAAACAACCTTGAGGTGATCATGTCAACCTTCTGAAAGATGAAAGCTTTACCTGGTATAGTGAGAGAATGGCTTATGACTATCACTCTTAAATGAACAGTCGGCCAAAAGGTCTGAAACCTTGGTAACAAAAAAAATATATATATAATAATAATAAAAAATTACAAGGAAATAGATACACGGTGACGGTCACAAATGTTTTATTTATTTATTTACTTTTTTAACATTTTATAAATAAAAAAAGATTAACATGTTATCTGTATAAAGCTGCGGGTTCGAAGTCAAATGTTGTTAAACAATTTATTGATTTCACGTTTTTTCGCGAATATTGTCTAACGATTTCCTATAATTGATGATAGTTTCTAAAAATTATGTGTTTGTATTTTGAGATTATGACGTTATATATATTATCGTAAGCAAATTTGAAAAGTTACTAATTTTAACTTTAATGTCGATCATAATTTAACATGCAATTAGTGTATTTTGAATTTCCATGTTAATAATTACTAATAATAGGAGATGTGTTAACTTAATTTTAAGACTTCTAAAGATAAAATGTTTCAAATATATTAAAAGGGGTAGAGATATATAGAGATGTGTTTAAAAGGCAACAAATGTATCATCATACTATTTTGTTCTACGATAAATCAATTTTTTTTAAAAAAGTAAATGCAACTAGCTATCTCACAATAAATCAATTCTCACATATTATAAGCAAGATTTGAAACAACAATCATTTGGTTGATGAACATTGTCACACAAGTGTTTTTTCTTCCCTTTTGTAGTCCTTACAGTTAAAGCCTCAGATAGTTTTAAGTTTTTGTAGCTTGTGTTTTTTTCTAGTCTGTATATATACTTTTGCTCCTAGCGTCTTGCTAGTATCTTTTTCTTTTATATATATATATATATATATATATATATATATATATATATATATATATATATATATATATATATATATATATATATATATATATATATATATATATATATATATATATATATATATATATATATATATATATATATATAGTGTAACTTTATTTTCAGAACCCTGTTAAGTGCGAGAACTGCGAGAACTCATTTGTAGCCATTGGATTAGTTGATCAATGGTCAAAATCAAATGTGGCAATTTTGTAAATAAATAGAAAATAAGAAAATTCGGATAAAAGTAAAAAGGGTATTATAGGCATTTTAAAAAAATTGACACGTACACATTTTCTATGTTTAACCTAGTAATCACCCATTTGTTTCTCTCTCCACAAATGACGCCTCCATCTTCTTCTATTCATTTTTTCACTTGCTTTCAATTTCATTTTCATTTACCTTTTTATTTCTTTCATTTACATTAACATAAAAAAGAAATCAAATGGATTGGTAGATGTAACTCTCAAATAAGATTTATAAATTGGGTGAATCATGTGATCTATGAAACCAACAACCCAACAATTGTTTTGTCCCATTGTGGTTGTTGTGTTTTGTCGATGAGGGGTTGGGGTGTGGTGGATGTGATATGAAGCAACTCGGTTCAGATTTATTTCATTGTAAGTTTATGATTCGTTAATTTTTTCATGTTTGGGTTCCGATCTAATAACAAAAAATATGGGTTATGAAAAAAGTTTGATTAGAAAAACTGAAAGTGTTATTCGTTGTTGGTGTTGATATGTGAAGCGATTGTTTTTTTTCTTTTTTTTTAATATAATTTTGTTTCGAAATGAATTGGTTTTCAATCTGAATTCGCTTCCGATCTGAAATATTAATATTTGGGTTTCGATCTTGAAACGAAATATGGATTTCGATATGATTGAATTTATGTGGGTTGCGGCTAAAGATTACTTGGGTATATGACTGTTGGGTCAAAAGGGTTTTATTCGTAAAGGTTGTTGCTTGTTATTATACTATTTGATATGTTCTGCTATTAAACTCACACATGAAAGTATGTGGATAAGACAAAGTACAGATGCTAAGATCGTTATTAGGAAGATGGTGGATTTGTGAATTAGATTTTTTTTAGTATAAGATTGTAAATAATACGAGTTCCTAGCTATAGAAAACTTTGCCTTGGATTTGTGCTGGTTAGTTGGTTGTATATGAGGTTTTAGGTAATTTGGATGAGTGTTTTAATAAACGGTAAATATGTAACACAATAGATGAGCCTAAAACATATATGTTTACGTATAAAACATATATGTTTACATATAAAACATATATGTTTTGTGTTTGGATTATAAAACATATATGTTTTGTGTTTAGATTATATGTTTCACATAGATAAAAAAAAATTGTCCCATGTTTATTTGTGTTTGCTAGTTTAAGCTTGTGCATATGTGATGCTACCTTGACTTATATTTTAAAAGTATTAATCTTGACTATTATTTTTTTTAGGCGTGACATTATGTTCTTTGAAGGCGTTCTTTGGAAGGCGTGCATGTATGTTCTTGGAAGACGTGCACGTATGTTCGGAAGAATCTTATGAGAAACATCAACACATATGTTTTGTGCACATATGTTCTTAGAAGGCGTGCATATGTATATTTAAAATGATACATTTGATTTGTATTTCATTTGATATAAAATTTTGTGTATTATATTTAATCTTGGTTTGTAATAAATTTAAAGGTTACGACTATAATTTATGTTTTTTGTTTTTATTTAAGAAGTATATAGAATATACCGGAGAAACATATGTGCAATTAAATTTTTAAGTAAAATTCATTCGAAGTTTAAACTATTGTATAATAAAAACCCATATAAATTTACATTATTTAAAAGAAACATATATGCACCTTGACTTTCTAGAAACATGCATGGTAAGAAACATAAAAAAAAAAATAAAATAAAAAAAATAAAAATCCGAAATTATGAGGTATTTAAAAACGGAATTTAATAAAAAAAATCTAAAAAATATAAAAATTGTCTTTTACTATAATACCCTTTAGATTAAATAATAATCTTTAATATTAAAAAAAACCTCATTGGTCTAGAGGAGTTCTCGCAGTTCTCGCACTTAACAGGGTTCTGAAAATAAAGCCCCCTATATATATATATATATATATATATATATATATATATATATATATATATATATATATATAGGGTAGGGTTATAATAAAAAGTCTAGGAAGGCCAATTTTGGTGCATTACAGTTATAAAGTTACTGCATCACATTTTTAAGTCACTGCATCACAGTTATAAATTTTAGTGCATCACAGTTACTGCATCACAGCTATAAAAATTTACTACATCACAGTTAGTGCATTGCAGTTATTAAGTTAATGCATCACATTTTAAGTCACTGCATCATAGTTATAAATTTAGTGCATCAGAGACTTTTTATTCTTTTTATTTTAAGACTCTTTTTATTTTAACCCAACGCTATATATATATATATAATATATATATATCCTAGCTAGTATATATTATATAAATAGCGTATATAGTATATATATATATATATATATAGTATATTATATTATATATATATATATATACTTCAGCTGTTAAAAAAAACATAAAAGTTAAATAAAGTGTTGCGTTTATTGTCATCATCACATGCAAGTAGGGATGAGCAACGGGTCGGGGGTTCGGCGGGTTTAGTGTACCCGTACCCGGACCCGTTTTATAAATCCAAACCCGTATCCGCCCCATTAACCCGCGCGGTACCCGATTAACATGTATCCATGCGTTTTGTCGGGTTTTTCCCCGCGGG
>LBNU01014531.1:103923-152537 GCA_014162995.1 Artemisia annua
ACAAATATTAGACTAATAACTTAGTGTAATATCGTCGGAAACCTTATTATATTTTTGTCGTATAAATGAAGTAAACAAGTTGAAAAGGAATGATTTTACAAATTATAATGAGTGTTTGGAATATGAAACGAGACCTTGCGAGTTATAAGATATTTAAGGGCACTTAAATCCAAGTTCGACCATTTTATTTTTTGTTGACTATTCGTACTAGTCACGGATATGTAACGTCAATACACTCAATCTATATAACTATTTAACTTGTTTAATCGACGGATTAAATAAGGCTTATTTAGTTATATCGAAGGGGTTATTATCGGATATTATATCCTACGACGCCTTAGGTCATGGTAGGAGTTTGACAATAATAAGTTAATTAATATTTTTGTGAAGTTTATCGAATTGACGAATTCGATAGATTTCGGGAGCCTATTTATATCACTTATTAAACTCAAGGACTTACCATGTAGAACTCTATGTGATATGTGATTTAGGTTTTGGGTATAATCTTGGAAGAATATATTAGGTAAATAAATTATGGAGGGTTATCAAGTCGACGGATTTGATAAACTTCGATGATTTATTTAAATGATATATTGAACTAACATTAGACTCGTAGGTTGTTACTATTATATCTTATGGTTGTGTTTTCTTGGTTGAGTTGTGTCGACCCTCCACCCGCATGGATACCAAACGCCAAACTAATATGAGAATAACAAGAGAAATGGATTTTTGGAAAGTAAAAAGGAATACGTTCGGGATTGGGAATATTTGATTTTGAGGAAATAATCCTGAAACGAGTTTATATTGTTAGGAAGTGCCGAGTCCGTAGTTGCTGTCTTTTGAGTTGTGATACGTCTTACCACTACCATTTCTTGTGCTGATATCTGGACTTGAGGTGAGTCATAGCCCCACTTTTACTCTTGAACTTTGTTTTCAATACTTGGGGTGAGAAACGTGCAAAATTATTTTATGTGGACTATTATCGCTTTTGATTTCAAAACTTGCTATGCTTATAGAACTAGGTATGTAACATCAACCCTAGCCACATAGTGAATCTGGTTATCGCGTGTGGTCTAGATATGGTTAGATGAGATTGGAAGTAACATCAACCCTAGTCACATAGTGAATCTTGTTATCGCGTGTGAACTAGACATGGTTAGATGAAGAGAATGGTTTGTTAAGGATTATGTGGTTGGACTATAGNGAGATGCTTATCACGATTCCTTTCACAAACGGTTTCTATTGCCTATTGAAACTATTTATGTTTGTAGTTTACACCATTTTCTACCATGAACGTAAAACAAGTCATGATGAGAAGGAAGGGAAAGGTGTTTATATTCCCATTAATGCTGGTGACGTTTAGTACTACATAACGGTGTCTCTACTGCTGCCACAATATTTGAGTAAATAAACCTGGCTTATCTCGATCTTGTCTCGAGAATTGCCTTAAATATATGTTTACCGGCCGGTCTTTTCTGTAATCCCCTAAAGTTGCTATTTATTTTATCACAATGTGTCAATGTTGTTTTGATTTCTTAATATGAAATATCCTGATGTACTATATTTTCCTTTCCATTGAAAAACATATTACTCTTATTAACTAGCAATTGAAATTTCACCAGGTAATCAACCCTTTACCCAAAAACTAGCAATTGAAATTACGACAACACGAGAGACCTCAAAGCAGATAAGATCTTCAATTCTATCATAAAATATACGAGTACTGTTTACGTTTAGAACAAGAAGCAATTGTTAGGCCATTAACCCATAAATAGCTCTATCCATGTCTAGCTCAATTTAGAATAAAGAAAAATAAAATAAATAAAGAATGATGTTAATGCTTGAGCTAATCGAAGAAGGCCAGGAGTTTGAAGTGGTCGGGAACTGCTTCACTCTAAAGTTGTATAACTTCTTTAAAAATCAAATGTCATCTAACTTTCATTTGAAACTATTTCATCTTGTAACGTTTATCAAATCAGTTACCTGAATATCATCTTAGCATGCATGGTCCTGGAGATGTATTTACAGCCTTTTTTTTTTGTGTGTGTGTGTGTGTGTGTTGAAAAGCAGTATAGTAGCAACTACATAGGCTCAACAGAAAGCATATTAAGCGCACTACTAATACATTAAAACCACTTAACATCTAAATCTCAACACCTACTATTGATCAAAAAAAAAAAAGGACTTGGACTCGTCAGTTAATTATTAATGTGTTCTTTTTGCAATTTAGCCTAAAATGAAGCTGATTGTCTCTATTTTCACATAAAATTAACCCATGACATCCGTTTTACGTTGCATGTTCCCACCATTGCGCTAAAAGCACGGGACTATTTCCACTTATTTTTATTGTATATAACTTACTTACTTACCATTGTATGTGGAAACTTGTATTTTTGTGAAATACTATAGGTAAAATGCTATGTTGAACCAAAATATATACAACATAGTTGTACACTTGTTATCAGTTACAAAACACTGTTTTTTGTTCAACTAACAGTTTTTCCCACATAATGTAATGTTGCATACAAATAAGAAAATGTTAATGTGTTATGTAGTATGGTAGAAGTAATAAGTTGTATACATTGGAAAAAAGTGAAATCTATAATAATATTGTACATTATGTATTAAAAATTTGTATTTTAGGGAAATATGCATGTATTCAAGTTTTATCGGGTATATATGCAAATCTCCCAATAATTTACCCATCTAATAACATTGTTGTTGCAATATCCATATATTCTCGGAAACATCAAAGAATTTGTACCGTTTTTGTTAACTTCTTGTCTAATACAAGCATACTATGTTTATGGTTATGGAGTTATACCTAGGCTATGGCCACATAAAATGAAGCCGACATGAACGAGTTACAATGATAAAGAATGACACATTTTAATGATACACGGGTGTTTTACTATCTTCCGGTATCAGCTCTATAAAACACATACATTAATAATGTTTAATCAAGTATCACAAACACCATAAAGATGGAGAATAACGAATATAATGCACGATCTCACTATTCTATAGGGTATTTTGGGATCTTCAGAGATACTTTCATAACCATAGGCAAAAATGTGCAGCATCTGGCTCCAATCCTGCTAATTATGTTTCTTTATGAGAACTACATAGTAGCACCCCTTGATGAATATCTTGTGATGCAATTGGCTAAAAATCTATACACGTATTTTGATCTTAGTTACAACATTGATCAATCCGTTTATCGTAGTGCACTCGATGACATTTTGGAGATTCTTTCGGTAAAACTCATGTTTCTAGCCTTTTCTATTATTATCGGTCAAGTTAACAAGGGTAGTAGTACGATTATCGGTCAAGTTGAAGGTGTGCCTGTTACGCACGAAACGAGTTCTACTGGTGGGAATGAGAATGCTAATGGCGTTGGTATGAATTCTAGTGACGTCAATTCACATAGTTTGCCTAAGCTCTCATACGCTTCGATGTTTAAATCAAACAATGCTTTCAAATCGGTAAATAGTAAAACAAGTCATGATGAGAAGGAAGGGAAAGGTGTTTATATTCCCATTAATGCTGGTGACGTTTAGTACTACATAACGGTGTCTCTACTGCTGCCACAATATTTGAGTAAATAAACCTGGCTTATCTCGATCTTGTCTCGAGAATTGCCTTAAATATATGTTTACCGGCCGGTCTTTTCTGTAATCCCCTAAAGTTGCTATTTATTTTATCACAATGTGTCAATGTTGTTTTGATTTCTTAATATGAAATATCCTGATGTACTATATTTTCCTTTCCATTGAAAAACATATTACTCTTATTAACTAGCAATTGAAATTTCACCAGGTAATCAACCCTTTACCCAAAAACTAGCAATTGAAATTACGACAACACGAGAGACCTCAAAGCAGATAAGATCTTCAATTCTATCATAAAATATACGAGTACTGTTTACGTTTAGAACAAGAAGCAATTGTTAGGCCATTAACCCATAAATAGCTCTATCCATGTCTAGCTCAATTTAGAATAAAGAAAAATAAAATAAATAAAGAATGATGTTAATGCTTGAGCTAATCGAAGAAGGCCAGGAGTTTGAAGTGGTCGGGAACTGCTTCACTCTAAAGTTGTATAACTTCTTTAAAAATCAAATGTCATCTAACTTTCATTTGAAACTATTTCATCTTGTAACGTTTATCAAATCAGTTACCTGAATATCATCTTAGCATGCATGGTCCTGGAGATGTATTTACAGCCTTTTTTTTTTGTGTGTGTGTGTGTGTGTGTGTTGAAAAGCAGTATAGTAGCAACTACATAGGCTCAACAGAAAGCATATTAAGCGCACTACTAATACATTAAAACCACTTAACATCTAAATCTCAACACCTACTATTGATCCAAAAAAAAATAGGACTTGGACTCGTCAGTTAATTATTAATGTGTTCTTTTTGCAATTTAGCCTAAAATGAAGCTGATTGTCTCTATTTTCACATAAAATTAACCCATGACATCCGTTTTACGTTGCATGTTCCCACCATTGCGCTAAAAGCACGGTACTATTTCCACTTATTTTTATTGTATATAACTTACTATACTTACTTACCATTGTATGTGGAAACTTGTATTTTTGTGAAATACTATAGGTTAAATGCTATGTTGCACCAAAATATATACAACATAGTTGTACACTTGTTATCAGTTATCAATGTTTTTTGATCAACTAACAGTTTTTCCCACATAATGTAATGTTGCATACAAATAAGAAAATGGTAATGTGTTATGTAGTATGGTAGAAGTAATAAGTTGTATACATTGGAAAAAAGTGAAATCTATAAGAGTATTCTACTTTATGTATTAAAAACTTGTATTTTGGGGAAATATGCATGTATTCAAGTTTTATCGGGTATATATGCAATTCTCCCAATAATTTACCCATCAAATAACATTCTTGTTGCAATATCCATATATTCTCGGAAACATCAAAGAATTTGTACCGTTTTTTGTTAACTTCTTGTCTAATACAGGCATACTATGTTTATGGTTATGGAGTTATACCTAGGTTATGGCCACATAAAATGAAGCTGACAAGAACGAGTTACAATGATTAAGAATGACACATTTTAATGATACGCGGGTGTTTTGCTATCTTCCGGTATCAGCTCTATAAAACACAAACGTTAATAATGTTTAATCAAGTATCACAAACACCATAAAGATGGAGAATAACGAATATAATGCACGATCTCACTATTCTATAGGGTATTTTGGGATCTTCAGAGATACTTTCATAACCATAGGCAAAATTGTGCAGCATCTGGCTCCAATCCTACTAATTATGTTTCTTTATGAGAACTACATATTAGCACCCCTTGATGAATATCTTGTGATGCAATTGGCTAAAAATCCATACACGTATTTTGATCTTAGTTACAACATTGATCAATCCATTTATCGTAGTGCACTCGATGACATTTTGGAGATTCTTTCGGTAAAACTCATGTTTCTAGCCTTTTCTATTATTATCGAACTTGTTTTGTTCATTGCTGTGGTGTCATCCTCTTACGAAGCTTACACCGCCAAACTATTAGAACGTAGAAACCTACTCTTAAAAATAAAAACAAGTTCCAAGGTTTTGGTAGATGACTATGCGGATCAGGTCTACGATCTTCTAGGGAATCTGGATGCTTTATATGACACGTATGGTATCAAGCTCCAAGGTCTTGGTAGAAAGTAATTTTGTTTTCATAGGTGTATAATGGTATCTTTTGAGTAGTGGTTTTTTCTTATTTAGAAAATTGGAAGTATCTTGTTATGTAAGCTTTTCCGCCTATGTAACAGGCTGAGATATGAGATTCACCCATATCCTTTGTACTTAAACGTTTTTTGGAATAATATATTTACCGGGTCTTTTAAACTTTTATCCAAAAAAAAAAAAAAAAAAAAGCTGGAAAATGCACTAGTCACGAGCTTTTACATGTTCTTAATTACTTTAGGCATCATTTATCATGCATTCTTTTCGTTTATCGTAGCCTCCATCTTGGCAGCAAGGTCATGGTCATGCTTGTACTTTGGAGCTATCACTATGTTGATTTTAATCTCGTAACTTTACGTTGCTGCCCTTTGGACTCTAAGTATGGTTGTTTCGGTGTTAGAAGACGGTTTTAATGGGGTTAAAGCAATTGAAAGAGCTACAGAGCTAATGAATGGCAAAATGCTANCTATTAGAAGTTTAGAACCTAGAGACCTGCTCTTAAAAATAAAAACAAGCTGGAAAAATGCACTAGTCACTAGCTTTTACATGTTCTTAATTACTTTAGGCATCACTTGTCATGCATTCTTTTCGTTTATCATAGCCTCCATCTTGGCAGCAAGTTCATGGTCACACTTGTACTTTGGAGCTATCACTATGTTGATTTTAATCTCGTACCTTTACGTTGCTGCCCTTTGGACTCTAAGTATGGTTGTTTCGGTGTTGGAAGAAGGTTTTAATGGGGTTAAAGCAATTGGAAGAGCTACAGAGCTAATGAATGGCAAAAAGCTACAATCATTTCTAATAATGGTTCCGTTTGTGATTACCTATTTTGTTGTTGTTTTAATGGACAATATCATTATGAGTTATGATCTAAGCTGGAGTACAAAGTTTGCTCGCTCAATTGCTTTCACTCATGTATCAGATTGCTGGTTGAAACTCTTCTTGTGATGTTTACAGTCTTTTACCATGAGCAGAAAACAAGCCATGATGAGAAGGTAGAGAAGGGCCTTTATTTTCCCATTTCTGAGAGTAAAGTTTAATGCACAAAGCTGTGATGTTGTACCTCTGCTAGTAAATAAGAGTGGCTCATTTTAATTTTGTATAAATTGCTTTCACTTTTTTATATAACCATGGATCTTTTTGGTTTAAACTTGTAAGTGTTCAGATTTTAGTAAGTTTGTGTACGTTTATCTAGTTTGTTGTAGTAGCAATTGTAAATTAACATATAGTCCATCTGACCTTTAATTTTGTTTCCTGAGATTTCGTTATAAAAACGATAACGTCTTGATCACAACCATCCTTGAAATAATCGAACAATCCACAAATAGTACTTCCAACGTTCCAAACAAAACAGGCTGAAAATGACTTAAAGAACAAGTCAAAATGATCACAACAATAAATCTTAAAGTCTAATGAAGCTTGATGATTTAAATATAACAAATAATTATCATCAAGAAATGAAGAACAAATCCATCCCACAATCCCGATCTAATATAGGGTTTTTTGGTATCATAAGTGAGTCTTTCAAAACCACAAGCCGAAATCGGAAGCTGCTGTTTCCAATCCTACTTCTCGCGTTTCTTTCATATTCACTGTTAGAATTAGCGCAATTCTATCTAAGACCACGCGTCTTTGAAGATTTTTTGTTACCATTGACTAGAAACCCAAACATATATCGCTTTAGTCGTAATATTGATTCAGTCACTTACAGAGGTGCCTTTGATGACATCTTCGATGTTCTCCTTTACAGACACTTTACCCTAGCACTGTCTTCAATCATCAAACTAACTTTTTTGGTTGCAACAGTTTCGTCCTCATCTGAGGCTTACAATGGCAAAGTATTAGGTCTCAAAGACTTTCTCTTGAAAATAAAAAGAAGCTGGAAAAAGGCATTAATCACTAGCTTTTCCTTGATCTTGACCACTTTTGGCATCATTTGTATTTACATGGTGTCTTATGGGATAACCAACTTCATGGAAATAAATTATCCATTGCCGTCGTTTGTGTTAGAAAGAGCTATTACATTCTCGACTCCAGCTTGCTACTTTTATGTGCTTACCCTGTGGATGGTAAGTATGGCTGTTTCAGTGTTGGGAGATGGTTGTCACGGTTTTAAAGCAATTGGAAGAGCCACAGAGCAAATGAATGGCAAATGGCTGCAAGCTATACTGTTTATGACTCTTTTCACAATTGCTGAGGGTTTTGTGTATCATATGGCTTATTTCCGTTTAAGATATTATCATAGGAATAGTAGACGGCTGGATGATACTATCTTTGAGATTTGCATAAAAAACGGAGTGGTATGCTTGTTCAAAGTGAATATGTTTGTGTTGTTTACTGTATTCTACCATGATCGGGAAAACAGCATTAACGAGAAGAAAGAGAAAGGCCTTCATCTTCCCATTGCTATTCAAGAAGTTTTGTGAACATGCATAAACATGTCCATATTATTCACCATACATGTAGTTCTTTTTTATGTAGTCGTGAATCATTTATATTTTTTATTAAAAGGGAGCCTAAAAATTTTTCAGGAGCTTAGCTCTAATTCTACGCATAAGGGTCGAAAAAGAGTTGAACTTGACACTTCTCTTATGTTAAAACAGCCACTTTGCTTGTTTACGCTCATCCCGTTTATCATTTAGTGCACCTTATATTTAACGAGTTTTTAATGTCCGCGCTTTGCGGCGGTTTTAAACAAACATTATTCTTTTAAAACCGAGATCTTATAACTTTTAGCAAAAGTATTTATTAGATTTTATCATTTTAACATTAATTATAAGATAACAAGTATATGATAATTTGTGATCAAAGCTAAAAAAACAAATTGTTGGTCCCTTTTACTTGGTTATTTAGCTAGAAAGTTAACTAACCAAGTTCCATGATGATAACAATGAGATGAATAAAGAAAAACGTAAAGTAAATAAAGCACAATATTTTTCAACGTTTAACTCTTTATTAAAGAAAGAATTATACCCCAAGTGTTTGCGGAATAAACACTTGGGGATTGAATGACAAGTATGGTATATTACAACTCTCACTAAACTTAAGCTAAGCTTAAGTAGCACCAAAGGTTCTCTAAGCTATCTAGGCAAAGTATTAGGTCTCAAAGACTTTCTCTTGAAAATAAAAAGAAGCTGGAAAAAGGCATTAATCACTAGCTTTTCCTTGATTTTGACCACTTTTTGCATCATTTGTATTTACATGGCGTCTTATGGGATAACCAACTTCTTGGAAATAAATTATCCATGGCCGTCGTTTGTGTTAGAAAGAGCTATTACATTCTCGACTCCAGCTTGCTACTTTTATGTGCTTACTCTGTGGATGGTAAGTATGGCTGTTTCAGTGTTGGGAGATGATTGTCGCGGTTTTAAAGCAATTGGAAGAGCCACGGAGCAAATGAATGGCAAATGGCTGCAAGCTATACTGTTTATGACTCTTTTCACAATTGCTGAGGGTTTTGTGTATCATATGGCTTATTTCCGTTTAAGATATTATCATAGGAATAGTAGACGGCTGGATGATACTATCTTTGAGATTTGCATAAAAAACGGAGTGGTATGCTTGTTCAAAGTAAATATGTTTGTGCTGTTTACTGTATTCTACCATGATCGGGAAAACAGCATTAACGAGAAGAAAGCGAAAGGCCTTCATCTTCCCATTGCTATTCAAGAAGTTTTGTGAACATGCATAAACATGTCCATATTATTCACCATACATGTAGTTCTTTTTTATGTAGTTCGTGAATCATTTATATTTTTTATTAAAAGGATGGAGCCTAAATTTTTTTCAGGAGGTTAGCTCTAATTCTATGCATAAGGGTCGGATTATATTTAACGAGTTTACGCTCATCCCAATTATCATAGTGCACCTTATATTTAACGAGGTTTTAACGTCTGCGCTTTGCGGCGGTTTTAAACAAACATTATTATTTTAAAACCGAGATCTTATAACTTTTAGCAAAAGTATTTATTAGATTTTATCATTTTAACATCTTTTATATAATAAAAGAATTACATCATTTCGGAGTGTTTTTGAAAAACCCTTCTCATTGAAAAAAAAAATTAGACCAATAGTAGAGCTTAATTTTGACATGTAAGCAAAATATCATGCAATCTTATTGGTTAATAAAAAGTCAAAATTAAATCAATTTCGGTCAAAATTGGCAAAAAAAAACGTGTAGAAGAAAAAAAGCACCAAAAAACATATGTGTCAAAAACGTGATATAAAGAACTTTTAATAAAGGGATTTGATATTATAAACTTCAAGGACCAAAAAGGTAAACAGCACAACTCTTACCATTTTCTAGACCAAACCGTATTCCTAAACTTTTACTGTTTTACAACATCATGTTTCTCTTCTCATTCTTCCCTAAAACCCTAAAGCTAAAATCTATATCCCTGTTGAAGAACCCTAATCTAAACAATGTTGAAGAACCAAAATCGTATATTACAATCAAAGTATTCATAACTATTGTTAAGAATCGGAAAACTATCGATCCAAGGTATGGTTTTTGTGTTTTTAATATTTCAGTTAATGTTTTGACTTTTAATATTCACATTAGGAATTTTGATGACAGTGACAAAATTGACTAAAATTTTTTTTGAGGGCTCGAATAATTTTTTTTTGATTTTTTCTGGGTATTTGGGTCGATTTAAGGGGTGTTTGGGGCTGCTCAAAATTGTATTCAACGTTTACTAATAACTAAATTTATCGAGTTTTATCAGTTTTGGTTGCCTTCGACCTATTTCCTTTGAAGCTATATTTTTTGTTTTATACATTCAAGTGATTAGAGATAAAATATAACCCAAATTGACCCGTTATATATTAGCTTGCTATATGCCACAAAAATGGAGATTTTTTCAATACATAAATTGGTATCAAGTTGAAACATGGCTATGTCAAGTTGGGGGCAAATACATTGAATTGCATTTGCTGATAAAAGGACAAATTAGGCTGGATTTTACACAAAAAAGATTTTGTCAATGCAGGTGTTGTTTGATTCTGGGTCATTTTTTTTAAGTGCGTTTGGCATAAATTTGGTGTTTGTGGGTTACTTGCAGTTTCTAGGGTGTTTGGGCCGTTTTAAGGGTGTTTGGGTGGTTTTAGTGATTGTTTAGGGCTGCTGCAAAAGTTAAGTTTTAAAGGGAGAGAAACGGGAGCCATGAATGATTGGAATCACATACAAAGAAAACTTTAACCTTTAACAATAAGATAACCATACAGAATCATCAAGATCACCATCTCAATCACAAAACCTTAACCTTTACACAAACAAAGAATAATTGAACATCCCACATTGGAATCATCGTATCCTACACAAAATCATCCAAAAAAAAAGAAACTACTACCGAAATTTCTCATAACACGAGACCCCAAGTTCTTAAAGCCATGGATCGATGGTATGTTCTTGACTTATTTATTGATTATGATATCCATAACTAATCATCTGTTTTTATTTAATTGTTGATTTTTGTGTAAAGTTTACAAATATATAATTGGGTTTGAGGTATTAGATTGATGTTTCTTGCAGATGTGCTTGGTTGTAGTTTTGCTAATTGAAGTTGTTATAATCTTATGTTGTTTAAGTGTTTTCAAGGTTTTTATTATTTTATAGGATTTACATATAAAACGACTTACAAATACAATCAGATAGTCATATTTGATATTGTTGCCATTTTATTGTGATAGTAGGAGACTAGAAGGTATATTTTAATAATAACTATAAGTCTATAATTCTTTCTAAAAATGAGTTGGATACATCGTCTATTTTGTGAGTTAATTTCATCTTCTTTTGGCATTATAACTTGATTGAGTGTTCTGTATTGATAGAGCATATTTTGTTCCAGTATAGTGGTGATGGCTGCATTGGGTGGTGGAAATAGAGTACATTCGGATTTGTTTATTTTGCCAAATCCATTACTTGAGTTTTATTTAGGCTCACATCATGTTTCGTGATTTTCTTACGCTACGTCGTACTATAGCATTTATGCCTACTCCTCAAGGTCCACATCTCTTTTTTGAAATATGAAGGTCCACAAGCTTGATTTTTTTAATTCTAATTTGAACTAAAATTAGTAGCTTTTGCATTGTAGGATCATGAGTCAGCTTTTATGATTAAGAAGCTTGGCCCACATTGTAGATACCTATCCTTGACCTCCTTTAAATTGAAAGAGTTTCAAGAGTGGTAGGGAGTAAGAAGGCTAAGAAGAACTTATGAATGTTAAGGGTGCATAGATTAGGGGTGTGCACTAGGCATTTTATAGAAAAGGTTCGTGAACCTAAGCCTGTGTGATCTAAGGTTACTATGAATTAGATCATATGTTTAGTAAACCTGTCTTAAGCTTCCTGATAATTATGTATTATTAACTTTAGGACAATCCTATAGCCATTCTAAAACCTCAACTAACATTTGACCTTGATAGCCCCAACATTCCAGAAGTAACTATATATCGAACTACCATGCTTGCGTTAGTTGAGAAAATACCTCCGTCTACTACTTGGGTCCCTTCGCACAGGTGTTTCTTCATTTTCTCTTTTCACATATTATTAGTCCTTTTAGTATATCTTACTTTCATTATCTTATTGTACCTACTCATATCGGGTTTTTTAGTAGAAATATGCAAAGACATTTGTTTGATTGGATTGATTTTAGGGGTGTTTGTCGTTGCCACTGAGACCACAATGAGGTAAACGCATGTCATATGAGTTATTGCATCTCCTTAAGATGCAATTTTTTTGTACAATCAACCACTGTTTTAGATCTTTTTGGATTAGTTGTGCCAGATGTAGCCATGTAGCCGATGGTCATCAGATGTGATAGTGCTCTTGAAGGTCTATCTTTACGGCCACTGGTGCACATTTCACATGAAGATATATATGAAAGTTCCACAATTCCATCTGCAAATGCAGGTATGGTTATCTTTTTTAGTTTTATACTCTTTTTCTTTTCGCAATTTGGTTGATGCAGTCTCGAGTGATGTATATTCACAATTTGCGACATAATAATAGGATCATACTTTGTGGTTAAACATAATGCTAAACATAGTTTCGAATTGTTAACGCATTTTTGTGATACCAGATTCAAGAAAAGAAGATCAAGAAAGTATGGAACATCAATATGTGGAGCTTCCGAAATCTACAAGTAACGATTTTATTCAAGAAACCCTAAACGACTTTTCCCTCTGGCGACCCAAACCCTAATCGACTTCTAATCGTTTTTTCTCAATCGATTCTCCCTAACACTTTGGTCTTGTTCAGCGATCTGTTATTGTGAGTGACTAACCTTGTGTTTCTCCTCTACTCTATCAGATTCGGTGTCTTGTTCTAACGGATTTTGGAAGATCTTATTCAGCGATTGGTTAGGGTTAGTTTTGTTCGATTCTTAACAAACCGATTTAGGTATCTAAGTCTAAGTCGATTTGTATTTTTATTTGGGTTACCTGTTCTTATTCAGTCGATCATTCTTTACTGCTTAATCTATTGGTTAATCGATCATGATGGATCCTGGTTAGTTTGTTTGAGCTTTCATGATTAAAACCCTAACTGGTTAAGTTAGGGTTTTCTTTTTTCCTTAGTTGTTCTTATTAGATTTCTGTTCGTGGGTCGTGGGTTGGAGAGATGAACAAAGGGTTTTTCAATACTAAGAACGTTGGTAATGTTCCTGTTAATTCGGATGGCAACAAGGGTAGTCAAACGGTTATGTTGGTTGATCAGGTCGAAGGTGTTGGGAGTGGGAATGCTACTGATGATGGTAAGAATTCTAGGGAGGATAGTTCAAATAATATGCCTAAGCTCTCTTATGCTTCGATGTTTAAAACTAAGAATGCTTACAAATCAGTGAACATATGTGAGCTCCGTAATGAGGAGCGAGTGGAAGGGGCTCATGTCACAATTCCTTTAAAAGAGATTGAGGATGTTTCAGCTAGGTTTGCTAATACTCTTTATGGGTATTTTATTGGGAAACGGCTTGCTTTTCCTATAGTGGAGAATTATGTTAAGAATACATGGGCAAAGTTTGGATTGGAACGTGTGATGTTGAATAATGGATTCTTTTTGTTTCAATTCTCTACTAAGGATGGTATGGATAAAGTGTTAGAGTCGGGGCCGTGGTTGATTCGTTCGATTCCCATTTTCCTAAACATTTGGTCCCCTAATACTACGCTTGCTAAGGAGGAAGTTACTTCAGCACCCGTATGGTTGAAATTACATAATGTTCCAATTGTTGCTTATACGGAGGTTGGATTAAGTTTGATTACGACTCAAATTGGTAAGCCTATTATGTTGGATTCATACACTAGTTCTATGTGTGTTAAGTCTTGGGGTCAGAATTCATATGCTCGTGCTCTTGTTGAAGTATCATCTCTTGACGCGTTAATGGATCATGTGGTTGTGGCTATTCCATTTTCTAATGGTCTAGGTCATTCGTTGGTGCGCGTTGATATTGAATATGAATGGAAGCCGCCTCGTTGTGCTTCATGCAAAATCTTTGACCATATTGATGCTGCATGCCCTAAGAATGTTAAACAACATAGTGTTCAGACTAATGTTGATGAGGAAGGATTTGTAGAAGCTACTAAACGTAAAGGTAAGGGTAAAGAGCCAACTCATGAGAAGGTTATTGATGGAGTTCGATTTTCGAAACCTAGGGTTACATTGAATTATCGTTGGCAGCCAATTTCGAAAAAGAAAGTGGGATCTGATGGAGCGTCGTCTTCAAAAGGTAATGGCACTAACAAGGTACCCTCTGGTCCTAAGGAAGTTTCTAAGGATAACTTATTGGATAATCAAGCTAAAAATGATGTACATAAGAATGCTAGTGGCCCTAATGTGCATGCTGCTCAAGATCAACCGGTTAATCAAGCAAAGAGTGGTGTGCATACTCCTAATAAGTATATTCATGATGATTTAAGTGATATCATCACTAAGAACCCATTTGGTGCTCTTAGTGATGAGGTGACCAGTTCTGAATTGGGGCCTGAGGTTGTGTCGTCGCAAGGGGAGCAAAGCGGGCATGTAATGGAGATTGATAGTGACCATGAGGTTGATGAGTCTATTGAGTTTGGAAAACCAAGTACCCCTATTGCCGAGAAAATTGATAAGCTTGAAAAGCTTATTATTGATGGGAAAGGAACGCTTGTGGATGATAATGGGAAACCTGTTCCGGTGGTTGATGGTCTTAAGAAGGGAAACCCATTCTCTAAGGTGGGTGATGTGGTTGTCTCTGATAGTGATGATGAGGTTTTTGAGCCAAACGATCCTATGAATAATTACTTGTCATCAGCAGGAGGACATAACGAGCTTGAAGGTTATTTTTCTGATGATTATGCTGCCCAGGTCCTTGACTTACCTGGGCAATTGGAGGAATATAACAAGCTATTCGATTTTCAGGTTCAAGGCAGTTCGAGGAAGTAATCCATTATGTGGATTTGTCTAAGTGTCTACATGTTTTTTTTCTTTTCATGGTTGTTCTAGTTGTTGGTAGTCAGTTGCTTATTTATGGCATGTCGTAAATGAGCTAGTGGTTGTTCAAGCGGTTGCTTGAGGTTAATGTGGTATTTCAGCCACATTCCATTGTACTTTAAATGTTTCTTTGGTTAATATATTTTGCCAGTGTGGAGATCCATTTACCCAAAATACAAGTAACGATTTTGTTACTGGTTTAAATGTAACTACAATGTCTGTCTAAACAAGATACCCAAATGGTGGTGGCATTGACAAACACCCATCACGATTATATAACTTCAGAGTATATAAGGAGAGCATTTATGTTTTTCACGAATAGATGTATTAAACTTAATAGTTAATAAAATAATTTAAGTTTGATTTTTGTCAACTATAAACCCAGATTATACAGGAGCCTAATTGAGGTGCGGTCCAAAAGATCATAACTTTTTCTTTTAAATTGATGTGTTGTCGTGTTCAAAAAAAATATTTGATGTGTTGTTGGTTATCTATTAACTTCTATGTTCTTGAAAGATTGTTGTCGAAAACTTAATAACAAAATTAATACTTTATTTAAAATTTATGTGTGAGCCCCGTGCGTGCACGCGCATTATAACTAGTTAATTATAAGATAACAAGTATATGAATAATTTGTGATCAAAGCTAAAAAACAAATAATCCCATAAAACATCTAAAATTGACTCTCGTGATTCACGAATTTAATTGGACGGACACAAATTTTTATTGTTGGTTGGATGTTAAAATATATTGTCAAAGTTTTAGAGTTTAATGTATTTTACAAAATTTAAAACAATGCTAAATATAAATTCAATAAGTTTAAAGGCAGAAATTTTATTTTATTAAATACAAAGGGGTGTATTGTAATTATCTCAATACTAATGTTCATGAACAATAGTTTTGAGTTTTAAATGTTATAATTAGAATAGAATTAGGTTATGTTTCTGTTGGTCTCGTTTACACGAATAAACTAACTACAAGTTAATCTAAACATGCACCATGCTTAAGTGATATAATGAAATACTTTGAAAGACATTTGAATAAACGTAAAGTAAATAGACAAGATATTTTTCAACGTTTAATTCTTATTAGAAATCAATCAAATAATTATACCCAAGTGTTTGCGGAATAACACTTGAGATTGAAATTACAAGTGTGGTATGACTCTTCTCTAAACCCAAGCTAAGCTTGAGTGAAAATTAAAGGTCCTACTGAGCTATCTCAGGGACTGTGTTGTTATTTGGAGGAGTAAAAGTTGTTTGTGAATGTCTAAGCATTAATTGCACAAACTTGCCAACTTTTGCTCCTCTTTTATGTTTTCTATTTATACACAAGTGTTTTCAACCGTTATGATAAATACAAAAGATGACATAAACTAGTGAAGACAAAATACTCACGTATTTTGTCTCTGTTACATTAAGCTATTTTGGGCATAGGACAATACACCTTTCCGAGGCACAGTGATGACATTGTCTTGACATATTGCCTTTCAGGGAATGTTTGACTTCAGGTAGATAAGGACACCTCCTTATCCTTTCAAACATTTCCCGCTTTGTCCCGCCTATTCTTCAGGCTTCAGGTCTTCAGTCTCTAGTCTTTCTTCATAACTTGGGGGTTCAGTGAGCTATTGTCATTACTCACTGAACCCATCACCTTTTTCTTTGGCTCAGGTATCATTTACTGAGTTCCGCCTCACTGAATGGAGAACCTTTCTTCTTAGGTTCGTCCTAAGCTTCTTGAAGATGACTTACTGAATGACTGTTCATTCAGTGACTTGATTACGTTTAAGGATTTTTAACACTTATGTTATTTTGTATTCAAATCTTAGTTTAAGAGACTTGGGTACTGAAGGAAGCCAACAGTTTCGATCTGAAATGTCCTTAGAAAACGACAATAACTAAAGCTAGGGAGTATGGTTATGAAAAAAGGAAAGAATCGTTTTGGGTTATCATCAATTCGAGATACTTTTTTGCGCTTTTATTGCAACAGGTGAATAAATATTTATTTTATAGCTACGAAATAAAGAATTAAACATATATGTTTTTAAATAAAAAGTGTTTTAACAATCACAAGAAAGATGATGAAAGTAATAAAAATATAGAATTTAAGGAATCTGTGTTTTACTTTGTTATATTAATAAATACAACAATATATTAAAATGTTAATGCGTGACCAAACATAAAATTACAAAACCCTATCTTGTCTAGCGATTTAGGCAAATAACAAAAAAAAACCCTAACCTTAATTGGTTCTTGCTATCTACCTAAATCTATTTATCCTTAATGATCACATCACCTACTGGACTCCCTAAACCTAGTGTTGTAACTATTCTCACCATTGGTTAATCGTTTGATTAATCCTTGGTGCATTTTCAGGGTTTATCTTAGGTCGATTGCTTCCTGTTCTTATTTGGTGCCTAATCCGCACCTTTAAAAACAGATCTACGGTTCGTTTAGGGTTCATATTAATCTTATCCTTGTTGGAGTTGTTGGTGAGGTTGTTGTTAATTTGTTTGATTAATATACCCTAACTAATACGATGGTTTAGTGTTTATTCACTCGTCTTTGGACCTTGGTGTGTCCACTGATTATACTTGATTCTTTGCTGATTATACTTGTTTATTCTTGATTCTCTGAGAGGTTGTGGCTGTGTTTAGGTTGGTTGATTAGTGGATAACTTTTTGAGCTGGTATTGTGATCATTATATGCAAGTATGTAAAACCGCTCGTAAGGATAACACGAGTAATTCTTCGACTGCTAATAACCATGTTATTGTGGCTGATAGGAATTTGCCTAACTTTACTATGAATGATAGTGGTGCTAAAAAGGGTATGACTAGTACTAGTAACCTGGAACAAAAACTGGATTTGACTATGGAGCACGGAAAACATGCTGATGGGCAGCCGAGTGACTTGAAATGAGTCCCAAGCTTAGTTGAGGGATTGTTTCCAAGCTTATCTAATGCATTTGGTAGTCTAGATCCTGCTTCTCTATCTGTAAAAATTCATGATATCGAAAGTTAAATGCTAAAAGGAAAACTTGTCTTTATGGGTAATGATGGGAAACCATTAAAACCGAAGAGTGTTTCTGATCCTGTCAGTTCTATTGGTATTACTGTTGTACCAAATGATAGTTCTGTTAAGGCGAATGATGGTGCGAAATTGACAGGTAACGAGGCTGTTTGATATGCGAATCTTCTTAATGGTGAACCAAGTAAGAAAGCTACTAATTTTCATACATTAGTAGCTCCGGCTGGTAATTAAGTTGATGTTTCTATTTCATTGACTTAGGTTCTTGAAGTAAATGAACGATTTAGTAACTCTGTTTATGGATTTTTTTCTGGGCAAAAGGGTGGCATATTCTAGTTGTTGAAAATTATGTTAAGAACACTTGGAGCAAGTAAGGCCTAGTCAGAACTATGATGAACTCTAAAGGTTTGTTCTTTTTTTGAGTTTAGTTCTCAGAACGGGGTGGATGCAATGCTTGAAAATGGTCCATGGTTCATTTGTAATGTTCCTTAAGTACTGAAAAAGTGGTCTCCGGATGCGAATTTATTAACGGAGGACGTGCATAATATTCCGGTGTAGGTCAAATTCTATGATGTTCCAATTATTGCGTTCACAAAGGATGGGTTGAGTGCCGTTGCAATAAAACTTCGTAATCCATTGATGTTAGACACTTACACTTCAGCTATGTTGATGGAGTCATGGGGTAGGTCGAGTTTTGTTAGAGCTATGATTAAATTACGTGCTGATGTTGACTTGAAAGAAACTCTCGTGGTGGTAGTTCCAAAATTTAAGGGTGATGGGTACACTATGCATTACATACTATTCGCATTAAGTACGAGTGTGTTAATACAAATAAACCGTAAAAATATTTATTAATATTTCTCGATCTCTTTAAAGTTTTGTTTATTACAACCATAAAATTATATTAAGTGCAAAGACTAAAATTACATGTTACCATATCTATTTTACTTAGTATATACATTTGTTTAAAGTTATGTATTTATATTAAACGAAATGTAAGTAAATATGTTGGGTTATCCTTGACCCATAACCCATGACCCATGACCCAAAATCCATGGCTCATTATCATGCAGGACATCAAGTTAGGTAAAGTCCATAACCCATGACCCAAAGTCCATAAACCATAACCCAATATATGTTTTGCATCATGCAAGACATCATGTTGGGTACCCATGACTCATATTCCATGGCCCATAACCCAAAACCCGGAATTGTAGCCCAAAATCCGGACTGGACTGACCCAGTTGCCAGATCCCTGGGTTTATACTGGCCTGATTCCTTTTCCAAGGGATCCGCCAGATCTGGGTGAATAGTGAACTATTTTCTTATAAATAGTGAACCATTTCTTCTTGATTCCCCAACCATTCGCATAGATATCTTCTCTCATTCTAATATTTTTCAAACCTCAAATCTAAGGATCATTCTTGTAGTTATTTTTTTGTGTTTCTCAAGGTTCTTCTTCAAAGACGAGATCACACTTCTTTGCATACGAGTCTTCCAATCTTCAAGAGAAGAGTTGCTAGACTTCATCAATACTACATGATCACGGAGTTGTTTCTTGTATTTTACATCACATTATAATTGTTAAGTTGGTGTGTAAGTTGTGTTTGTTGTGTTAGTTGTGTTGGATCGTTTCCTCCGTATAAAGAACCTGATATTTAGCTTTCTACAGGAAAAAATGTAAGTGACGTTGTGAGGCTTCTCCACCAGTTAAAGGAGCTTGTTGACATAGTGCTTAAGAACTCTTGTGTTGGGTACTCGGGGAATGGAGTAGGGCAAGGAATGTGTCCTTGTAGTCGAACCACTATAAATCATTGTGTCATGGTTTTCTTCCTGTCTTTGCTTTGTTGTATTTTTCTCATTTACTTGCATTGTCTATATTTCATTATCTAAAGCTTTCACATAAAATTGATCTAAAGTTTTTGTAAACTAAATTTAAATTGATAAAAGCTATTCAACCCCCTTCTAGTTTTTTACAATTTGCATCATGGGCAAAATTTTCTAAATGAGTTTATAACTATTTTGTATTTTAAAATTTTTTTAATCAAAAGGATTTTGAAAACTACAAAAAATGACAATCTATGCAAAGACCACCACTCTTTAAAGCTAACGGTTTTATATATTGAAAAAACAGATTTGAAACATATGTGAAATCTAAAGATATTGATCCTTGGAATATTATTATTGATGGGGATTATGTGCCGGTATTTGAGAGTATCTCTACCGACAAAAATGAGGTCGTTTCTTTAAGTCTAAAAGATGAACAAAAGAAAATGCTTTCCGAAAACAACAAGGCAAAAATGGTTTTATACGACGTTTCACATAAAAAGGAATACGAAAGAATTTTCATGCCTAAAACGGCTAAAGATATTTGAAATTATTTGTTGATTATTCATCAAGGAAACAAACAAGTGCAAAATAATAAAATTGATTTATTTGTCCAACAATATGAAAAATATTCAATATCTGATTATGAAAGTATTGACAATTCATTTGCTAAATTTAATACTATTATTACTTCATTACAAGCACTTGATGAAACTTTTTCCAAGCGTAATTATGTCAGGATATTTTTAAGAGCAATTCCGGAAAAATGGAGACCAAAGGTAACGACGATAGAAGAATAAAAGGATTTGACAATCCTTCTCTCGACGAGCTCATTGACAACCTCAAGGTCTATGAAGTAGCGTTGGCAAATTAAAAGACTCCGAGGTCTCAAAAGAAAAGAAAGAAAATTACAAGTCATTAGCTCTAAAGGCCAAAATGGAGTAAAGTGACGAAGATACTTCACGCTCGGATAGCGACGATGAAGAGCATGCTATAGCGGTAATGGACTTCAAGAAGTTCTTTAGAAGAAGAGGAAGTTTCGTGAAACAACCTTATGAAGACAAGAAAGGCTTCCGAAAGTTTAAGAAAGACAAAAGGGGAAAGGATGATCAAAAGTGTTTCAAGTGCGGTGATCAAAATCACTTCATTAGTGATTGTCCCAAACACTCAAGTAATGAGCAAAAGGCGAGTTTTAGCGGATCATGGTGTCCAAGTGAAGAATAGAAGGACGTGATTTGTCTCATGGCCAAAGACTCTAATGAGGTACGTTCTAACTCTCCTTACTATAGTAGCTCATCTTTAGGCGATGAATCATTAAATTAAAATATAACAAACTTTGCAAAATTACTCTTAAAGTCATTAAAAAAACAAACATTTAAAAAGTAGAAATGGACTTTTAGAAAATGAAGTTTTTGAGTTAAAAGAAAAGATAAAGAGGCTTGAAAAAGGTAAAGAAGCAAATTTAGAATGCAAACTTATGTAGATCTCCAAACGGTAATAGATCATCTAGATTCTAAAATAGCTATACTTAGTACAAAATGCTTAGATGAAATAATAGATACTCATAAAATAAAGAATAACAAAATTGGTTTAGGCTTTACAGAATGTATGCCTTCGACTAGCAAAGAAAAACCAGCCAATTTGTCCAAACTGCTGTCCAAAGTACTTCTGATGTGGCGCATCTAGTGGATCCTTTGAAAAGGGACTCGGCCAGGCAAAAGCAAGGGATCCGGCTATCTGGTACAGCAAAACCAAAATTTGACTCGACCAAATCTTCTAAAAATGAGTTTGTAGTTGTAACTAAAAAGAAGTTGCCTAATGCTACTGTTAGAAATGTTAGTCAACGACATCATGGTCAAGCAATATTAATAAATAGGCCTAGTTTACAACCAACATCAACAACACCATTTAGGAGACCAAACGCTCCTTACCCAAAAAGTAGTTTTGACCAAGGGATGGGACAATGGATTTCACAGTGGTTATCAATTTCAAGTACCTAACTTTGGATCTTTGAATCAATTTCCTTTTGTGAACCAAGTAAATGGTTTGTATAACGCAAATGGACCCATGAAATATTGGGGACCAAAACGATTGAGTTGTTTTGTGTTCATAGGTTTGTCTAAAGGTTGATCTAGAACCAAACGAATGGATAAAAGACAGCAGATGCACAAGACACATGATGGGTAATAAAAGCCTATTCTTATCGTACAAGGCTTGTGACGAGGGCAACCTAGTGTGTTGGTAATGGCAAAAGCAAGATCATTGGCAAAGGAACGATCTAGCATACTCTCTAACCATTAATGATGTTTGTCACGTAGATAACTTGGGATTTAACTTACTAAATATTAGTCAAATGGTAGATAAAAGTGTGAAGTTTTATTTAGTGAAACCGGAAGTAAAACACATAAAGACGACATTACCATAGGAAAAAGGGGTTAGGAAAAAGGTCTTTTTGTAAGAAAATCGGTAAATCTCCTAAAGATACACTCTGTCTAACTTCAATAGATGATACTTTGAATCTATGGCATCGAAGATTGGGTCACACCAATATGCGACTTATTCAATCGCTATCATCTAAAGAGCTTGTTAGAAACTTACCAAAATTAAAATATGAGCAACATTTTTGTGATGCTTGTAATATAGGAAAACAAGTCAATGCAAGTCATAAAGCTAAAAACATGGTTTCAACTACTAAGTGTCTAGAAATTTTACACGTGGATTTATTTGGTCCATCGGCTATTCATTCTATACTTTGGTAATAGTGGATGACTACTCAAGGTATACATGGACTAGATTTTTGAAAAACAAAACCAAAGCTTTTGATCATTTTGAAATCTTAAGTAAGAAAATTCTATAAACAACAAGGTTCTCCAATAGTGTATATCCATAGGGATCATGGTCGGGAGTTTGATAACGAAGTACAATTCAGAGCTTTTTGCGATGCTAATTGTGTTACTCACAATTTCTAAATGATCAATCAATTCCTCAAAAATTTTGGTGCAATGTCGTCGACACATCTATACATCTTTACTGAATCTTAATAGACCATTCTTAGGTATGACTCTTTATGAGTTATTTAAAGGTAAAAAGCCATCGCTTGATTACTTTGAAGCCTTTGGAAGCAAATGCTTCATTCTAAACACAAAAGACTATCTCACCAAATTCGATCTTAAATCTACCGAAGGTATTTTCTTAGGATACTCAACAAATAGTAAAGCATACGTAATCTTAAATAAAGAAGCAATGAGAATAGAAGAGTCTTTAAATGTTAAATTCAACGAGATTCCTCCTCCTAAATCTCAAACTCTCATAGATGACGATATAATAGAAAGTCAAATCCTTGAATATCAAATTAATGAAACAAAAGATAAGAAAGATGAACTATTAAATAAAGAAATCGTCAACGCTAAAGAATTTAAAAATCACCCTTTAGAAACAGTCATAGAAAATTAAATGAAAGAACCTCACATTCTCAAGCTCAAAACCAAAGTAATCATTTCTGTTACGTATCTTCTTTAGAACCCCAAAATGTTAATGTGGTTATTAAAGACAAAAGTTAGATAATGGCTATGCAAGAAGAATTAAATCAATTTATCACTAATGATGTTTGGAGCCTTGTTCCACCTCCAAAATTCAAACCGCAATTGGTACTAAATGGGTTTTCAAAAACAAACTAGGTGAAAATGGGATAGTATCCCGTAACAATGCTAGACTTGTTGCACAAGGGTATAATCAATAAGAAGGAACAGATTTTGATGAGACATGTGCTCCCATAGCTATATTTGAATCTATAAGAATCCTTCTAGCTTATGCTTGTGTTAAAGATATCAAACTTTATCAAATGGATGTTAAAAGTGATTTTCTAAACAGGTTCATAAACGAAGAAGTTTACGTGTCACAATCCCCCGGATTCATTGATTTTGAAAAACCGGAATATGTATACAAACTTAAGAAAGCTTTCTATTGTCTTAAACAAGCTCCTAAAGCTTGGTATGAGAGACTTAAAACATTTCTCGTAGATAATAAATATACAATAGGATTAGTGGATAACACTTTATTCATCAAGAAAAATAAATCACATATTATCATTGTTCAAATACATATAAAATTCAAGATACTTTTTTTGCGCTTTCATTGCAACAGGTGAATAAACATTTAGTTTATAGTTTCGAAATAAAGAATTAAACAGATGTGTTTTTAAATAAAAAGTGTTTTAACAATCACAAGAAAGATGATGTAAAGTAACAAGAATATAGAATTTTTGGAATCTCTGTGTTACTTTGTTATATTAATAAATACAACAATATATTAAAATGTTAACGCGTGACCAAACATAAAATTGCAAAACCCTATCTTGTCTGGCGATTTAGGCGAATAACAAAAAAAAAACCCCTAACCTTAATTGGTTCTTGCTATCTACCTAAATCTATTGATCCTTAACGATCACATCACCTACTGGACTCCCTAAACCTGGCGTTGCAACTATTATCACCATTGGTTAATTGTTTGATTAATCCTTGGTGCGATTTTTTAGGGTTTATCTTAGGTCGATTGCTTCCTATTCTTATTTGGTGCAGAATCCGCAACCCTAAAAACAGATCTACGGTCCGTTTAGGGTTCATATTAATCTTATCCTTGTTGGAGTTGTTGGTGAGGTTGTTGTTAATTTGTTTGATTTTGGTGTTTCCACTTATTATACTTGATTCTTTGCTGATTATACTTGTTTATTCTTGATTCTTTGAGAGGTTGTGGCTGTGTTTAAGTTGGTTTATTAGTGGATATTTTTTTGAGCTGGTATTGCGATCGTTATATACTAGGGTCTTTTGTGCGTATGTAGGATGAAGAGTGCTTTTTTGAGTCCTGGAAGGAGGGGCGTAAAACAGAAGGAGGTTTCGCAAGCATGTAAAACAACTCATAAGGATAACTCGAGTAATTCTTCGATTGCTAATAACCATGTTATTGTGGCTGATAGGAATTTTCCTAACTTTACTATGAATGATAGTGGTACTAAAGAGGGTATGACTAGTACTAGTAACCTGGAACAAAATCTGGATTTGACTATGGAGCATGGTAAACATGCGATGGGCAGCCGAGTGACTTGAAATGAGTCCCAAGCTTAGTTGAGGGATTGTTTCCAAGCTTATCTTATGGATTTGGTAGTCTAGATCATGCTTCTCTAGCTATAAAAATTCGTGATATAGAAAGTTAAATGCTAAAAGGAAAACTTGTCTTTATGGGTGATGATGGGAAACCATTAAAACCGAAGAGTGTTTCTGATCCTGTCAGTTCTATTGGTGTTACTGCTGTACCAAATGATAGTTCTGTTAAGGCGAATAATGGTGCGAAATTGACAGGTAACGAGGCTGTTTGATATGCAAATCTTCTTAATGGTGAACCAAGTAAGAAAGCTACTAATTTCCGTATATTAGTAGCTCAGGCCGGTAATTAGGCTGATGTTTCTATTTCATTAGCTTAGGTTCTTGAAGTGAATGAACGATTTAGTAACTCTGTTTATGGGTTTTTCTGGATAAACGGGTGGCATATTCTAGTTGTTGAAAATTATGTCAAGAACACTTGGAGCAAGTAAGGCCTAGTTAGAACTATCATGAACTCTAAAGGTTTGTTCTTTTTTAAGTTTAGTTATCAGAACGGGGTGGATGCAATGCTTGAAAATGGTCCATGGTTCATTCGTAATGTTCCTTAATTTCTCAAAAAAGTGGTCTCCGGATGCGAATTTATTAACGGAGGACGTGCATAATATTCTGGTGTAGGTTAAATTCTATGATGTTCCAATTATTGCGTTCACAGAGGATGGGTTGAGTGCTAATGCAATAAAACTTGGTACTCCATTGATGTTAGACACTTACACTTCAGCTATGTTGATGGAGTCATGGGGTAGGTCGAGTTTTGTTAGAGCTATGATTGAATTACGTGCTGATGTTGACTTGAAAAAAATTCTCGTGGTGGCAGATCCAAAATTTAAGGTTGATGGGTACACTATGCATTGCATACTATTCGCATTAAGTACGAGTGTGTTAATACAAATAAACCGTAAAAACATTTATTAATATTTCTCGATCTCTTTAAAGTTTTGTTTATCACAACCATAAAATTATATTAAGTACAAATACTAAAATTACATGTTACCATATTACTTAGTATATACATTTGTTTAAAGTTATGTATTTGTTGTAAATGAAATGTAAGTAAATATGTTGGGTTATCCTTGACCCATAACCTATGACCCATGACCTAAAATCCATGGCTCATTATCATGCAGGACACCAAGTTGGGTAAAGTCCATGACCTATGACCCAAAGTTCATAAACCATAACCCAAAGTATGTTTTGCATCATGCATGACATCATGTTGGTACCCATGACTCATATTCCATGTCCCATAACCCAAAACCCAGAATTGTAACCCAAAATTCAGACTGGACTGACCCAGTTGCCGGATCCCTGGGTTTATACTGGCCGGATTCCTTTTCCAAGGGATCCGCCGGATCTGGGTGAACAGTAAACTATTTTCTTATAAATAGTGAGCCATATCTTCTTGATACCCCAACCATTCACATGGATATCTTCTCTCATTCTAATATCTTTCTAACCTCAGATCTAAGGATCATTCTTGTAGTTATTTTTTTGTGTTTCTCAAGGTTTTTCTTCAAAGACGAGATCACACTTCTTTGCATATGAGTCTTCCAATCTTTAAGAGAATAGTTGCTAGACTTCATCAATACTACAAGATCATTGAGTTGTTTCTTGTATTTACATCACATTGTACTTGTTAAGTTGGTGTGTTAGTTGTGTTTGTTGTGTTAGTTGTGTTGGATTGGTTCCTCCGTGTAAAGAACCCGATATTTAGCTTTGTACAGGAAAAAATTTAAACGATGTTGTGAGGGTTCTCCGCCAGTTAAAGGAGCTTGTTGACATAGTGCTTAAGAACTCTCGAGTTGGGTACTTGGGGAGTGGAGTAGGGCAAGGAAGGTGTCCTTGTAGTCGAACCACTATAAATCATTGTGCCACGGTTTTATCTCTTCATCTCTTTACTTTGTCCTATTTTTCTTATTTACTTGCATTGTCTATATTTCATTATCTAAAGCTTTCACATGTAATCAATCTAATGTTTTTGTAAACTAAATTTAAATCGATAAAAACTATTCAATTCCCCTTCTTGTTTTCTACAATTTGCATCAAGAGCAAAGTTATCTAAATAAGCTTATAACGATTTTGTATTTTAAAGCTTTTTCGATCAAATGGATTTCGAAAACTACAAAGAAGGAAAATCTATGCAAAGATCACCATTCTTTGAAGCTAACGGTTTTATATATTGGAAAAATAGATTTGAAACATATGTGAAATCTAAAGATATTGATCTTTGAATATTATTATTGACGGGGATTATGTGCCGGTATTTGAGATTATGTCTACCGACAAAAATGAGGTCGTTTCTTTAAGTCTAAAAGATGAACAAAAGAAAATGCGTTACAAAAAAAACAAGTCAAAAATGGTTTTTTGCGACGCTTTACCTAAAAAGGAATACGAAAGAATTTTCATGCATAAAACGGCTAAAGATATTTGGAATTATTTGGTGATTACTCATCAAGGAAACAAACAAGTGCAAAATAATAAAATTGATTTATTTGTCCAACAATATGAACAATATTCAATATCTGATGATGAAAGTATTGATACGCGTTTGCTAAATTTAATACTATTATTACCTCATTACAAGTACTTGATGAAACTTTTTCCAAGCGTACTTATGTCAAGATATTTTTAAGAGCACTTCCAGCAAAATGGAGACCAAAGGTAATGGCGATAGAAGAATCAAAGGATTTGACAATCCTTCTCTCGATGGGCTCATTGGCAACCTCAAGGTGTATGAAGTAGTGTTGGAAAAAGACACAGAGGTCTCAAAAGAAAAGAAGAAAAGTACAAGTCATTATCTCTAAAGGCAAAAAAGGAGTAAAGTGACGAAGACTTCATGCTCGGATAGTGATGACGAAGAGTATGCTATAGCGGTAATGGATTTCAAGAAGAGGAAGTTTCGTGAAACAACCTTATGAAGACAAGAAAGGCTTCCGAAAGTTCAAGAAAGACAAAAGGGGAAAGGATGATTGAAAGTGTTTCAAGTGCCGTGATCCAAATCACTTCATTGGTGATTGTCCCAAACACTCAAGTAATGAGCAAAGGCATTCTTTAGCGGCTCATGGTGTCCAAGTGAAGAAGATAAGGACGAGATTTGTCTCATGGTCAAACACTCTAATGAGGTACGTTCCAACTCTCCTTACTATAGTAGCTCATCTTTAGGCGATGAACCATTAAACTTAGAATAACAAACTTTGCAAAATTAGCCTTAAAGTCATTAAAAAAAAAAACATTTAAAAAGTAAAAATGGACTTTTAGAAAATGAAGTTTTTGAGTTAAAGGAAAAGATAAAGAGGCTTGAAAAAGGAAAAGAAGCAAATTTAGAATGTAAACTTTATGTAGATCTCCAAACGGTAACAGATTCGCGATTCTAAAATAGCTAGACTTAGTACAAAATGCTTAGATGAAATAATAGATACTCATAAAATAAAGATTAAAAAAATTGGTTTAGGTTTATAGAATGTATGCCTTCGACTAGCGAAGAAAAACCAACCAAATTTGTCCAAACTGCTGTCCAAAGGACTTCTGATGAGGCGGATCCGGTGGATCCTTTGAAAATGGATCTGGCCAGTCAAAAGCAAGGGATCCGGAAATCTGGTACAGCAAAACCAAAATTTGACTCGACCAAATCTTCTAAAAATGAGTGTAGTTGTAACTAAAAAGAAGTTGCCTAATGCTACTGTTAGAAATGTTAGTCAACGACATCATGGTCAGGGAATATTAAGAAATAGGCCTATACAACTGATGTGCTCATGGTATGTACAAGTTTTAAATTTATAAATACGATTACCGGATCTAGGAATAACACATACGAGCAAGTGAACTCGTCCGCTATAGCAAGATGTGGATGTTAAGTCGGGATCGTTCGCAGGGATTTGTGAGTGAATCTAAGCGTAAAGTTAAAAAGTAAATCTCTATTTCAAGCGATAACAATAATAAGATAATTCAAATGATTAAAAACTACACTTGCTTAGACTAGTTAACTACTCATAAGATAAGCATGATTGTGATAACTTCTTTAACATGTTGGTAATTAGAATTAGTTGGTGTTCTAATATATTGTTTCTACAAGTTAAACCTTCGTCAAGATTTTAGTTTATAAAAACAAGCATTAGGTTTGGACCAATCAATTCAAAATCAATTCAAGGTTCATAAAGTTGGATTAACAACCTTAAACACAAAAATAGTTTCTTGTTTAATCAAATACTCTTAAGAAATGGTCAATACAAAAGGTAACCTAATCATAGACAACAAGGTTACAATTGATCATAAACTACTAAAACTTTCGACCAATTAGGCGTTTACAACCAATCCGATTTGATTAACAAAAAGTATTCTCATTACAATTATACCTTCATTCCTTTGTTTAGTCAAGAATAGTTATGGTGAAAAACAATCATTCATAGACAAATGATTATAACTAGTTGAATAATAACAACTCTTTCGGCCAATGATATTACACGCAACTAGTTAAACTTGGCTCAACAAATGTCACTATGAAACTTAAGTCTAATTGGGTTTTAGAATTGAATTGAAATTGAATTAAAACATGTTATCACAATCATAGACTAATCACTAAGTAATTAACATCATCTAAGCAAATGCAAAAAGGTTACTAGCCACTCATAGCAAACATGAACATAAACTCAGAATATTGAACATTAGAAATCATAATTAAAGTCTTACAAATGTTTGGAATATGATTACAAATGAGTATGAAATGATTTCCTAAGTGTTGGTGTTGACTTCTTGAGAGTTTGACCTCTGGATGTTGACTTTTTGGACCTCCAATGTATTCTGAACTTCTATGGACGAATTTGAGAACTTTGAGACTAGTAAAGAACTACTTGATGATTGCTTTGTTGTTGTATGTTGATGGTGTAATGGTTGTGTTTTTGAAATGAGATTACAAAGCCTCTATTTATACTACTCCACAAGCCTAGGATCATTAATGCAGCAACTTGGCCTCCAAGGTGAATAGAAGGACCTAGAATACCAGAAAGAATGGCCTAGAATCGGGTAGAATGAAGTAGAATGGAGTTTGCAAAATTTATATGTGCTGACCAACCGATCAGTTACGGGGCACCACCGATCGGTTGGATGGAACATCTGGGTCTAACCGGTCGGTTGGATTACAACCGATCGGTTACTCTGGACAATTTCATCTAACCGGTCGATTAGATTGATGACCGACCGGTTGGAAGGGTCCTGATAGCTAAAACTTTATCTTTAACTTGGCTCTACGTTCTTTGTCTAAACTTGATTATTTCTTGTCAACGAACATTGGAGTGATGAAAACTTGGATTCCTCTTTGTGAAATGCTTGAACGAATTGAATCTCGAGTTGGGAATGACAAATCCTTCATTTCTTTCACTTTTTCTTCCTTTTTCCTGTTTTTGGCTACAAATGCTTGCAAACATACTTTCATACGATTATGTGACAAAAGCATACAAAAATAACCGATAAACATACGAATAACGCCACTAAAAACATGCACAATTTGAGCGTTATCAACAACCAACATCAACAACACCATTTAGGAGACCAAACGCTCCTTACCTAAAAAGTAGTTTTGACCAAGGGATGGGACAACGGATTCTACAGTGGTTATCAATTTCAAGTACCTAACTTTGGATCTTGAAATCAATTTACTTTTGTGAACCATGTAAATGGTTTGTATAACGCAAATGGACCCATGAAATATTGGGGACCAAAACGATTGAGTCGTTTTGTGTTCATAGGTTTGTCTAAAGGTTGATATAGAACCAAAAGAATGGATAAAAGACAACAGATGCACAAGACGCATGACGGGTAATAAAAGCCTATTCTTATCTTACAAGGCTTGTGACTAGGGCAACCTAGTGTTTGGTAATGGCAAAAGCAAGATCATTGGCAAAGGTACGATCTAGCATAACTCTCAAACCATTAATGATGTTTGTCACGTAGGTAACTTAGGATTTAACTTACTAAGTATTAGTCAAATGGTAGATAAAAGTGTGAAGTTTTATTTAATGAAACCGGAAGTAAAACACTTAAAAACGACATTACCATAGGAAAAAGGGGTTAGGAAAAATGGTCTTTTTGTAAGAAAATTGGTAACTCTCCTAAAGATAAACTCTGTCTAACTTCAATAGATGATACTTCGAATCTATGGCATCGAAGATTGGGTTACACCAATATGCGACTTATTCAATCACTATCATCTAAAGAGCTTGTTAGAAACTTACCAAAATTAAAATATGAGCAATATTTTTGTGATGTTTGTAATATAGGAAAACAAGTCAATGCAAGTCAAAAAGCTAAGTGTCTAGAAGTTTTACACGTGGATTTATTTGGTCCATCGGCTATTCAAAGTTACGAAGAAAACTTTTATACTTTGGTAATAGTGGATGACTACTCAAGATATACATGGGCTAGATTTTTGAGAAACAAAACCAAAGCTTTTGATCATTTTGAAATCTTAAGTAAGACAATTCTAAAAACAACAAGGTTCTCCAATAGTGTATATCCATACGGACCATGGCAGGGAGTTTGATAACGAAGTACAATTCAAAGCTTTTTGCGACGCTAATGGTATTACTCACAATTTCTTGGCTCCACGTACTCCGCAATCAAACGGGGTAGTTGAACGAAAATATCGTAGTTTACAAGAAATGAGTGGAACCATGCTAAATGATCAATCAATTCCTAAAAAATTCTGGTGCAATGCCGTCGACACATCTACACATCTTAAATAGAATCTTAATTAGACCATTCTTAGGTATGACTCTTTATGAGTTATTTAAAGGTAAAAAGCCATCGCTTGATTACTTTAAAGTCTTTGGAAGCAAATGCTTCATTCTAAACACAAAAGACTATCTCACCAAATTCAATCTTAAATCTACCGAAGGTATTTTCTTAGGATACTCACCAAATAGTAAAGCATACGTAATCTTAAATAAAGAAACAAAAACAAACTAGATGAAAATGGGATAGTATCCTGGCTAGACTTGTTGCACAACGGTATAATCAACAAGAAGGAAAAGATTTTGATGAGACATATGCTCCCGTAGCTATATTTGAATCTATAAGAATCCTTCTAGCTTATGCTTGTGCTAAAGATATCAAATGAATGTTAAAAGTGATTTTCTAAACGGGTTCATAAATGAAGAAGTTTACGTGTCACAACCCCACGGATTCATTGATTTTGAAAAACCGGAATGGCGGAAT
Organism: Artemisia annua; assembly: GCA_014162995.1. NCBI lineage: Eukaryota > Viridiplantae > Streptophyta > Magnoliopsida > Asterales > Asteraceae > Artemisia > Artemisia annua. The sequence continues at coordinate 136,322 of LBNU01014531.1, forward strand.
ATGTATACAAACTTAAGAAAGCTTTCTATTGTCTTAAACAAGCTCCTAAAGCTTGGTATGAGAGACTTAAAACATTTCTCGTAGATAATAAATATACAATAGGATTAGTGGATAACACTTTATTCATCAAGAAAAATAAATCACATATTATCATTGTTCAAATACATGTAGACGATATTATATTCGGATCTACTTGTCAAGAATTGTGTGATGATTTTTCTAACCCATACTCGTTACGATACTTATAATGATTCTTTTTACAAACTAAACCCATCACCTAATAATAGTTTTTTTAATGTTTAGTAAACTATACGGGCTGTTTTGTGAATTTGTGGAAGTTAAAGGGGCATTTTGTCATTTGTCAAAAATGAGTTTACTAACCATTTAAGTAACAAATGTTAGTATATTATAAATACAGTAAAAATCCAAAATTAAATTCTACCGATATCAGGATTCAACCCACTCATCCAAAAAAACAACTTTGATCTATGAATTAAAATAGCATAATTACAATAAAACCAAAGTAAAAAACATCCATAAGATTCAACTTTTACCAGTAATTACCAACCCAAATCTACCTGCCTACCCACACCAATCGCCCACAAGAATCTACACTCCTCATCACCAGACAACCCCTCATCTTCCATACGGACCACCCTCCTGCAAATCGGACAACTGGGTACTTTCACTAGCCACGTGTCCACACACTCTGCATGAAAAAAGTGATCACATACTTGCATAGCACGGCACATGTCACCTTCTTTGAAACCCTCCAAGCAAATCGAACAGTCGTGAAAATTTTCGTTAGAATTGGTCCTAGAGTACTTAAAAACCGGGAGGTGATGGAGTGGTGGTGGGGTGGTAGCGGTGTGGCGGCGGCGGCGGTGGAGGAAGGTGGCTGTTAGGAGGAGGAGGATGGCGGCTAGGCCGATGAAGAGTAGGAAGAAAGAGAGGATAAGGTACATGACTATGAATTTAAGGAAGATTGATAGTATTTTTGTGTTTTGTTTGGGTGGTGCATGGTGGTAGTGGTGGTGGTGGGTGGTGAAGATGTGGTTGGGATCGGTGTCTGACATATTAATATTTATTCAAAATACAGCGTATTAACGAGACTTGAACTCACAACCTTATAGTTGAAGAGAAAACAATATTGCTCTTGTGGTGCAATATATCAAGAAGATATATACAAGAATTCTTGCTTGATGAGACGAATAATCACTAGCTCTATGACTTTTATCGAAGAAAAAAACTAACGACGACTTTTAGTTGACAGAACACACCAACTATCATTTGAGGTATAGTAGATTAGGAATAGAGCACTAGCGAAAGAAAAATATGTGAGTTTGGATAGAAAAAGTGTCACGGTGGTTTAAGGACAAAGAGTGATGGGGGAACTTTGAAAACCGGAATCGAATACTAAAAGCTATGTCGGTTTATATTGATTGTGACCGATTAAATATCAACAATTAAGTGCGTGATGTGATGAGATAGGTACCACATAGTATTCTTTTTATTTTATACTATATATTATTTTAACTTATCACTTAAATGGTGACGCAAGAAAACTTTTGTTTTTATATTATTTTTATCTTTAAAATGAAATCACTAGTAGTAAACTGAAACCGCCATTGTTGAGTGTTTCGTTTTGTTTGGGCCGTTGAATGAAATCTTAGCGGTTTTGACTGGGTATGAATTGTTATGATGAATAAAGAAGCATATGTACCTTTGTTCGGTCAATTAAAGAAGTCGTGTTTTTGGGATTAATAACTTTCAAGTTTTTGAATTGTAAATTAACTTGACTACTACATGTATATAACGACGGAATTTTATGAAGACAAACAATTATAGCTATGATATTTAGTTATTCACTTTTATCAACTCATACTAACACAAGTGGTCATTTAAAAATATTCTTTCTTTTAGAAACACATTTAAGAAAAGTTATGCATTTTTTTTGGAAATTTTGGGTGAAAGTATTGTTAAGACACGTATTTTATTAAAGCACATTGTTTAAATTTATATGTGAGAATTCAAGTTTTAAAAAGTATTTTGTGGAATATTAAATATTACTCACTTTTATTTTATTTTTAAAATTTTAAGCAAAAACCATCGTGCTTTATGTGTAAATGGAGATTGATAAAAACGTAAAAATTGACAAATGTTAAAAACTTGTTGAAAAGATGACATTTAAGAGGTAGTAGAGGTTGATGTTGATAAAGCAAACGTGTGATTTAAAATTGTTTTGAAACGAAAAGTAAAAAATGTATGTTTCATTTAATATTCTTCATCGGATATAAATCTTTTACTAAAAAAATGTAAAATTGTAAACGTGTGATATTGCCAGCATTATAGCCTAGCCACTAGAGAGAGATCATCAATAAAAAGGACATGATCAAAGTTATTAGGAAAACTATCATAACAATTTAATTACTAATTCTTTCATTGATATATCGGTTTTAATGTTTTTAAAATATAGAAAATGATTGGGAAGCCTAATTATGTGCTTAAAGATGTGTCTAAACATGTGTGTCATGACCCTGATGATTTATGAAAAAATGGGTTCTAAGGTTGGATGCCACACAGACTTAGGCATGTCTTTAGGCACATAATTTAGGTCTCCTAATCACTACTCTTAAACCATTAACTTATACAAAATATTGCCTTATTTAGGAAATTATTTATAAACATTTGAGCCCTTTCTTGTCTAATGTTTTAAATCACAATAAGACATGTATGTATATACAATACGTTGTAATCCTAATCCTTTTTATGCAATGAAGGTTAGTTCATAAAACTAATTAGAGTTAATTTCATAAATGGTCCCTGTGGTATGTCGGGTTTTACGGGTTTAGTCTCTAAACTTTTTTTTAACAAATCCAATCCCTGTGGTTGCGACCCATAATGGTTTTGGTCCATGAGACTAAATGTCGTTAGTTTTTTCCATTAGCTAACGACCTGTAACACCTGGTATTTTTCCTAAAACCTAATCCTAGCCAAACTTCTATTTTTAGAGCCTGAAACGTTTTAAAACTTTAATGCATGTTAAATTGGATTTGAGGAGCGTGAGATATATTAGGAACGAGAATTTATTCCTTGATTTACTCAAAGAGTAGATTAGGAATAGAGCACTAGCGAAAGAAAAATATGTGAGTTTGGATAGAAAAAGTGTCGCGGTGGTTTAAGGACAAAGAGTGATGGGGGAACTTTGAAAACCGGAATCGAATACTAAAAGCTATGTCGGTTTTTATTGATTGTGACCGATTAAATATCAACAATTAAGTGCGTGATGTGATGAGATAGGTACCACATAGTATTCTTTTTATTTTATATAATATTATTTTAACTTATCACTTAAATGGTGACGCAAGAAAACTTTTGTTTTTATAATATTTTTGTCTTTAAAATGAAATCACTAGTAGTAAACTGAAACCGCCATTGTTGAGTGTTTCGTTTTGTTTGGGCCGTTGAATGAAATCTTAGCGGTTTTGACTGGGTATGAATTGTTATGATGAATAAAGAAGCATATGTACCTTTGTTCGGTCAATTAAAGAAGTCGTGTTTTTGGGATTAATAACTTTCAAGTTTTTGAATTGTAAATTAACTTGACTACTACACGTATATAACAACAGAATTTTATGAAGACAAACAATTATAGCTATGATATTCTAGTTATTCACTTTTATCAACTCATACTAACACAAGTGATCATTTAAAAATATTCTTTCTTTTAGAAACACATTTAAGAAAAGTTATGCATTTTTTTTGGAAATTTTGGGTGAAAGTATTGTTAAGGCACGTATTTTATTAAAGCACATTGTTTAAATTTATATGTGAGAATAGAGAATTTAAGTTTTAAAAGGTATTTTGTGGAATATTAAATATTACTCACTCTTATTTTATTTTTAAAATTTTAAGCAAAAACCATCGTGCTTTATGTGTAAATGGAGATTGATAAAAGCATAGAAATTGACAAATATTAAAAACTTGTTATTTGAAAAGATGACATTTAAAAGGTAGTAGAGGTTGATGTTGATAAAGCAAACGTGTGATTTAAAATTGTTTTGAAACGAAAAGTAAAAAATGTATGTTTCATTTAATATTCTTCATCGGATATAAACCCTTTACCCAAAAAATGTAAAAATGTAAACGTGTGATATTGCCAGCATTATGGCCTAGCCAGTAGAGAGAGATCATCACTAAAAAGGACATGATCAAAGTTATTAGAAAAACTATCATGACAATTTAATTACTAATTCTTTCATTGATATATCGGTTTTAATGTTTTGAAAATATAGAAAATGATTGAGAAGCCTAATTATGTGCTTAAAGATGTGTCTAAACATGTATGTCATGACTCTGATGGTTTATGAAAAAGTGGGTTCTAAGGTTGCAACCATCAGGATGATGCCATACAGGCTTAGGCATGTCTTTAGGCACATAATTTAGGTCTCCTAATCACTACTCTTAAAACATTAACTTATACAGAATATTGCCTTTATTTAGGAAATTATTTATAAACATTTGAGCCCTTTCTTGTCTATTGTTTTAAATCACAATAAGACATGTATGTATATACAATACGTTGTAATCCTAATCCTTTTTATGCAATGAAGGTTTGTTCATAAAACTAATTAGAGTTAATTTCATAAATGGTCCCTGTGGTATGTCGGGTTTTACGGGTTTAGTCTCTAAACTTTTTTTTTAACGAATCCAATCCCTGTGTTTGCGATCCATAACGGTTTTGGTCCATGAGACTAAATGTCGTTAGTTTTTTCCGTTAGCTAACGACCGTTTGCAACAAATATTTGCACCGTTAGTCCTTTATACTAACGACCATTTATACTTAACTCATTTTTTTTTTTGAAACATCTTTAAAATTTATATACGTTTTTATACAAATTTTTATACACGTTTTCATACAAACATTTTTATACATATTTTTTATACACACATTTATACACCCATTTATACACATATTTTTATACACGTTTTATATACACATTTATAGACACATTTTTATACTCGTGTATAAAAACGTATATAAAAATGTGTGTATAAATCTGTGCATAAAAACGTGTATAAAAATGTGTATATAAAACATATGTATAAAAACATGTATAATAATGTGTGTATAAAAACGTGTATAAAAATATGTGTATAAAAACATGTATATAATGTGTGTATGAATGTGTGTGTGAAAATGTGTATAAAAAAGTGTGTATAAAAGCGTGTATATAATGTGTGTATATAAAAACGTGTATATAATGTGTGTATAAATGTGTGTATAAAAACGTGTCTATAAAAACGTATATAAAAATGTGTATATAAAAACGTGTATGAAAATATGTGTATAAATGTGCGTATAAAAACGGGTATAAAAATGTGTGTATAAAAACATGTGTATAAAGATGTGTGTAAAACATATGTATAAAAATGTGTATATGAAAACGTTTATAAAAATGTGTGTAAAAACGTTTATAAATTTTAAAGATATTTAGAAAAAAATTATAAGAAAACAACTTTTTTTTTAATCAAATAAATAAATAAATAAATAAATAAACAATTTTTTTGTTATGTATAAACGGTCGTTAGCATAAAAGACTAACAGTGCAAATGTTTGTTGCAAACAGTCGTTAAAGGAGTAAAAGTGCAAATGTTAGTATAAAGGACTAACGGAAAAAACTAACGACATTTAGTCTCAGAGACCAAAACCATTATGGGTCACACCATAGGGACCGGATATGTTAAAAAAAATTTTAAGGACTAAACTCGTAAAACCCGACAGACCACAAGGACCATTTATGAAATTAACTCAACTTATTATCTAGCTCGTTAATGTTCCATTTTTTTAACGAAGATTGATGGCATCCTCTCTAGCTAAACGCGTTTCTTCCAGTGCAAGTTATGTGTTCCTTTTACGTCCGGTGGCAACTGCATCTTTGTGTTTCTTTGACACTAAGAGTTTCCATCAAGATCTCTCGGAGGACCAATGCAACGTAAAGCATTATGGTCCCTAACGACCGGAAGTCCGTGATATTTTCAACACTGCATAAATGTCTCAACATATTGTTTAGTATGATCATTATTTGTTCATCTATCAATTTATAGGGACCAATTAATTCAAAACTACGTTGATGTGTATTGGAAGAGGTTCCAAATGCTACTTTTATGTTTTTGTGAATGGTAAAGACAAACAAACAACAAACTATACATCTTTCTAATATTGCAATTATAAATCTTACTGCCAAAAAACATATTTACTTTGATACTGCTAACTTAAAAGCATGTTCATTTTAGATTCATCAATTAGATCTCGTTGATTTCCTTGATAATGTGTAATTTCGCACGCATTGATCATTTACTGCCCTAAATCGTTTCTATTTGAGTTTTAGGTACTTGGGACGCATTTGCTAAAAATTGACGCGTTTTGAGCTTAGTTGCATGGAAGAATGAAGAAAACGACAAAGACGTCATGAGAAGACCTCATGACAGCGTCACACCTACAACGTGACGCCGTCACTTGAGGGTGCTGAACATAAAAGGTGACGCCGTCATAAGCTAGTAACAAACATCACAACTTACATGCAAAGAACCTGATCTTGTTTTGGCCATAACTTCTTCATACGAACTCGGATTTAGGTAACTCAAATTGCCGCGTGAAGAGAACGAGAAGATCTACAACTTGGTAAAAAAGGCATTGTGACATCGTCACTCTTTGGAGCTGACACCGTCACCTCACTCCAACTCAGAATCATCTTATAAATAGAACCTTATAAACTCATTTTTTGTAAGCCCTAAACCCTAAGTGTGATTCTGGTGTTTGGGTAGGTGTTTTTGAGCAACTTAAAAGGTTCTATTTAATCCGTAAATATCTTGTAATGGTAAAGTCTATTGATTATATCTTAATTATGTCTTCAATTATGATTATTGTTGATTGTTCTTCATTGATTATGCTTGCTTAATTCACCTAGTATTTACTTAGGACTGTATGAAACTTGTTAATAATTAATTAGATCTTATTGTTTTCTTATTTGTGTTTGTGCCTATCTTCATCAATTAAGGAGTGACAGATTCAATAAGTCTAGTTAGTTGTAGTTTCTAATTCTGGCTTTCTAATGTCTCTTGTTTAACGATGTGCACGTTACGAGTTGGAAAACTGGCTAGGAAAAACTAGACTAGCTTTAACATCCAGTAAAACGTGTCATATTAATGCTTATGTATTAGGCCATTAACTGCAAAAGGTATTTATTGTGTAGGCTAGTCTGACGGTGTGCTTGACATTCATATAGGCGTCACTCACTTAATAAAGTCTATAGGCGTGAGGATTGAGCAACCCACAACAGGAAATTAAGAATACTTCACATTCCATTAGCAAGGACATGACAATTCAGTAGATAAAATTGGATAACTAGGAATGCATAATACATCATAGGTGAATACAGTTATTTACCTTGTAGTTTTTAGTTTATTTTATTTGTCATTTATTTTTTGATTTTAGGATAATATTAGTTGAAACCAAACTCTCTCAAACCCGGAATTTTACTTGCTTTCTTAAAAATATAAAAATACCAAAAAGACTCTTATTTTCATCCTAAGGCTTAAAACGTCATACATTTCGAACCTACCTCACTATTCCCCTAGAGAACGGTCAATCCACCACGTCTTTGCTATACTACACTATAACAGTTAGGAACTCTGCATAGGAAGATTGTAAAACTAGTGCATTTACAATTATCCGCATCAAATTTTCGGCGTCGATGCCGTGGAATAGTCTAGGTTTCGATTTCTATTTTGTTTATGTCTACTCACTAGATTACTATCAAGTGAGATTTTTCCTTTTCTTTGTAGCTTTCTCATAGTCTATCTTTTTCTTCTTTCCTTTTGTTCGTAAAACCCTTTCATTCGTCACCATGGCGGATGAAGTTGCGTTCGAATCACTAACAATAGATGAACAATTGTATTACACGAATAGATTTGTTTCTTGTTGTTCCAATGACTTTTTGAGTGATCTTAGATATATCCAAGAGGAGATGAGGGTAAAGTTAGATGGGTTGGACGAATTCTTTGCATGTGTGACTTCTATTGAACGATCATTATTAGCATCAACTCCTTTTAGTGAGACCCTTTGGAAAAGTTTTGAGGAAAGCCTCCTAACACTGAGCCATAAGTTAAATGAAATGATAGGTTTATCATAACTACCTAAGGAAATAAATGAGGAGGATTTAGTCGACCATAGGCACCTTGAACAAAAAGAATTAGTTTTTAAGAACATGGACTATAATCATACAAGAATGTGAGATGGTTAGAGTTGAGATACCTAGGCGCATGCTTGGGTTAGATTTTACAAATACATATGATAAGCATGAGGAATCCTTTAGGCAAATGGAACATAGTGATTAATAGAGAAAGATTCTTATGAATTAGACCTAGAACTTGAGATGACTAGAGAAGGATTTGAGATACTTAGGTGCATGCTGGGGTTAAAGCCTACCAAAACACATGATAAACATATAAGTGATCTAGATATGATAAAGGATGAGGTTAGAAATTCAAGCCCACCAAGTACCTCACATGTCCTACAATCATTTGAGGTATACACACCACCCGTGACTTACCCAGAAGAATTAGAAGAAACTATAGGAACCTCAATGGAAGTAGAACTTTGGACCAAACAAAAGTAGAAGAAATAGGTTTGAATACTTGTAGTCGTTATCTTTCTTTTAGTTCTAGGGAAGTGCCTAAATTTGATGAACCAGAGCCTCAACCAAAAATGTTATCGAATTTCCTATCCTTAGATATAAATCTTGGAAATAAAAAAGGCCCTGACTGACCCAGTAAACCTATAATCCGGGTAGTTTTAGGATGAAGGTAGTAGATCCTTTGACCATTCACACACCACCTTCACCTCATGTACATATTTCCACCCTAAGGATATGTATCGCTACTATCACCTGCACTTAATCTTAAGTGTAGGGAAAACATCCATTTTATTCGTTAAATAAGGTTAGAGGGTCAGGCTCGTGACTCAAACAAAAACAAACGCTTCTCGGGAGGCAACCCGTTCATATTACATTTACTTGCTTTGTCTACATTTTGATTTTGTTCTAGGATGTTTGGATGTTAGTGTTTAATTATGAATTGTTACGTATTTGGTTTATATGCAATTATGTTTTCTTTTGCTTTTCTACTTCATCTCATTGGTGATTAAAGGTACTTTGCATGAAATAAGTGTAGGAAAGATCATATATGTTTATTATGAACCTAAATTGATTATGTGATGATTTATAGTTTAAATTCTAAACATGCTTGTTTGTTTTGTTTGTCTTTATTTGTCAATACTCGTGGATATGTTTTATGAATTTTTGCAGGAAAGTGGACTTTAGAAAACAGGCCTTACCATACATTTTTTTTTCATAAAACAAAACAAAATAAATTTGTCAGGTTAGTCTAACGACGTCACGGTTTATACCTGACGACGTCAACTACTGTAGCAAAGTTTTTCTAGATTTTTGTTAAATATCAAAAATTAACTTTTTAATCAAGGAGCATTCGCTGAAACGAGCAGTTCCTGATGTAGTTTGCTGCCTTAGGACATGCAAAGCAAAGCTAGCTGCCTCTTATTGTTCTAATAGGAGAGATTCATTTGTCATCAACTAGAATAGTGTGCCATAAGCTGTTCCTTGTAAATCTTTGTTTCATTTCTAATAAGATTTATAAAAGTTGAAAAGTACAAAAGGTGTTATTGTGGTTTGAATGATGTTGTTATTATTCTTATTATTAGTAGTAAGGTATTGTCATTTGCTCAAACTATGTGGACCAACAATCACACTTGAACTGATTGTGATGCTAGAACGTACATATCATTAATGTGTAACTTAGACTTATATTTGATGTCAACCAAACCATGTTTCTGATTAACCTTTATCCCTTGAACCGGATTAAACCAATGACACTTGAACTATGCAACAACGCTACGAGCTGATTCACTGTGATACTCGGCCTCTAACACTTCATCCGACATTCCATAGTAGTCAGACACACCATCATTATGAACTGATCCTTTCACGCATACATCACTATTTTGTGTGACACGACCATTACCATATAAACGTGTATGCAACTTTTAACCATTGTCAAAATATCCATTATGGATCGATATTTCCATACTTGTCAACGGGCTAGATCCTTCAATGGTTTAGCAGTATCATCTTGACTTTGAAGAACCTATAGTGACAGCATGTGTAAATTTAAATAGACATACATGATTAGTTTCACAAGAACAGAGGGAAAAACTTACATATTCCTCGAAGCACCGAGCAAAGTTTTGTCTTTTTATCTATCACGTGTTACTTCGTTAAAACCAGGATGTACATCACTCACCCATTTATTAGACAAAAATAAAGTAGACATCACCTCTTCATAATTAAGCAAGATATAAGTATGAGCCTTAAGCAAATCAGCATCTGTAAAGCAGTCATCTTTTACACTTTTATCTCGTAATCTTTTATATGGAACTTTGAATATGCTAATTGAGAGTCCTTTTGCATAGAACTCAAACCAATAATATCTGGTGCGAAATTTTGAGTATCACTATTTAGCCGAGTTTCATATGTTTTGTCAAAATAGAGAGAACAATAGGTAGAGAGTTCATCAATTTGACATGACTCAAAGACAGATCCCTCAAGTCTTGCTTTGTTTCTAACTGTTCTTTTCAATTTGTCTAACTTTCTGTAACATTTTAAAAACCAAGTGTTAGCAATAAAATATGTATCTTTTTTATGAAATGAATTATTAATATATTTATAAACTTACCTTTCATAGAGATATATCCATCTATATAGCACCAGATCACCGAGAATAGCTTCATTAGGCAGTGTTCTAAGAGTCAAATAATCCTGGGGAAAAGACTTTTTCCAACTTAAATTTGATGTTACAAGTTTATAGATTCGGGTTCACAAAAATCCCTAAATTCGAAAAAAAAAATAAGAAATTGACCCATGAATACCTTAAATTGGTTTCTATATTGAACATATAACATATTATATTACATCGTTTCTATATTAATAGCCTTAATAACGGTAGCAATGTTGCTAAATGGCGTTGGCTTTTGGTTCGTAAGGATGGGTTCGAGACTTCGAGGACTAGTGCGTTGTGAAACTAGGCAACAATGCTATATTCTTTCTATTGTTACAAAATAATGAACAAGAACAAGAACAAGAACAAGAGAGGAAGAGAGAATTCTTATTAAGTTGTAATCCAAGAAGTTACAAGAGTGATCTACTTATAGGGTAGATGATTACATATAAACCCTAATAGGCCGGGCTAGTAAGCTAAGAGTGAATAGACATAAGCCCATAATATTAAATTACAACACTCCTCCTTGGATATTCACCATTTATCATACGCTATAGACTGCCTCATTAAAAACCTTATCAAGAAAAATCCCAGTGGGATAAAAATACTTGATGAAGGGAAAAAGAGTGCAGTGTGCATAACACTCCTCCTCAATTTAATGTATATCTTTCAAGCATCGCATGCTAATCTTTTAATCGAGTTGCTCGTATACTTTTGTTGGCAACAACTTTACAATGAAGTCCATCAAATTGATGATGTTACTAAGAAGTCCTGCAAAAATGACAAAATATATGTGTAGCTTCCAACCGAATATCAAATCAATTGGTTGGAAAGTATAAAATGCATCTACAAATATTAAAAGAGAAAAATACACTCTCGTGACGCATATTAATTACGAAATTTAATCAAAGCCTCAATTGCATAATTATTTATGGTATTTCAAAGACAAATTATTTTCTTATAGACATGTGTAAAAGCAATTCATATAAAATACATCCAAATGATTTTAGATCCATATAAGGATTCATTAAGTTTGATCAAGTAGGGTTCTTAAGAACTTTATTAATTGCTTCAAGAATTTGAAGTTACTAGACATGCTTGAGCCATTATAGATCATTCATAGTATATGAGAGCTCTAATAAAACTAATTTAGAGCGAATTAAATACTTCAATATTGATTATCTTGTAAAATATCAATAAGATATTTACATCCACCTCAAGATAATATGTCTTTTAATAATCAACTTTGTGTTTTTGTGAATTTATTTATTCACAATTCATGTCTTAAAAAACATAACTTTAGAGCTCTTATTTCGCATTCGCACAAAGACTGATGTATATCTAATAGATTTTACACATTCATGTGTATGGACTTCATGTCCCAATACTTATCGTATTTTCACGAGATTGCGTCTTTTCACGTTGGCCAATCATTTAACTGAGCGCACTTTTGAATAATAGTTGACTTATGATCCTCATTATGCATAATAGCAAGCGCTATATTGTATGTAAACAAATTTATCGACGTCGTTTATATTTCGATTCCATATAACTTTAGACATGATATAATTTATTGAGATCTCATTAGCTATTTGAGGTTCATTGGAACCTTCATGTCTAGTGTCTCTTTATGAGACTATCATGGGGTCTTTTATACCTCGAACAACCATCTTGTTTTCATACTCCATATTTTTCATCGAGGATTTTATTTGGAATCGATTTGTCTACCATGCTTGAGGCATGCCATAATAAAATAGTGTCCTTGAGGGACAACTTATAATCAGAGCATGAGTAGCTGAAATTTTGTTTTTAGCCAATGTTTATTTATGGCTATTAGATTATTCATTTTAATAATCAATTCATAAAATTTCTTTCGAATAGAATATGATAATTAATTCTGAATTTGCAGCTACTTTTCTCCTCCTGAAGGAATTATCCATCTTTTATATCCCATATATGTGCATTTAGGTGGAGTAATTTGCACACAAAAAACAAATATGGGATATGTTTGGTTTATAACCAAAACCAATTATAAAAGGGAGGATTTATAATAACATATTGGCATGATGCTAATTTTGTTGTTGTGCATATTATAATATGGCCCCATACAACAACACAAGTTTTCCTNGAATAGAATATGATAATTAATTCTGAATTTGCAGCTACTTTTCTCCTCCTGAAGGAATTATCCATCTTTTATATCCCATATATGTGCATTTAGGTGGAGTAATTTGCACACAAAAAACAAATATGGGATATGTTTGGTTTATAACCAAAACCAATTATAAAAGGGAGGATTTATAATAACATATTGGCATGATGCTAATTTTGTTGTTGTGCATATTATAATATGGCCCCATACAACAACACAAGTTTTCCTCTCAGTTTCATTTGATAATTCAGAAGTAATTCATCGCATTTTCATGATGAAATACTTACTCTGGAATGTTAGGCTCGCATTGAGCTATTAATCATGCAAACTTGAGGTTGCGATTTAATGACCATTTAGACGATGCATCGATTTTAAACTCTAAATGGTTCATACATTGGATATGTAAGCCTACATACACCCACTTGTTTTCGTTCCAGAAAATTGAGGGATTGAGTCCCAATCTAGTTGATAAATAAACAATCAACTTCTTTTGAGAGATAAAATATTAGATTGAAGAATCTAATCATTTTTTAGTTTTCGCATCTTTAATGACTCGTGATGGTATAACCGGTCATGCCAAAAAATATTATACTTATTATTGCTCATAAACTTAAGTTTATGGCTGTGATTAGCTTTTACTAATCTTTATATAATGCATGTCGAGGAAGATATAAAAGAATATAATATATCTTTAATACTTAACTTCGTTTTTCATGACAATTTTATATTTCTTTTGTGGAGCAAAATGCGCTAGCACATATTTTTATATTTATGAATATAGTCTGTAATATCTTTGACACACTTGTATTTCATATACATCATGTTGCATTTTTTCATAAATAACATTTTTGTTTGCTCCTTTCTTATTGTATTTTCGCCACTACTAGTGGTTTGTCATTGTCATACTACCTCGACCATAGCATTTACCATGATAAATGATCTTTAACCATTTATCATTACATTATCACATTCACATGAGGCAATGAGGTGTTGGAGTATGCTCGTGTCATAATAAATAATTATATGGCTAGACATATGTGAGCCTACGGGGTCACACACTTATACACAGAGACACCATTTTATAGATTGTATTTATTGTATTTACAATACATAAATGACTACGTAACTCGGGATCAATAACGGGCTACTAATAACTAAGCTAGTACTTAGTTTATTGGATTGGACCAACAAATGGGCAAGCCCATTTAAGGCCCCCATATGGTCGGCCATGGTAGGAAACAAGAGGGAAAAGAGCAAGGGGTTAAGTGTAACATTATTTGTTATAACCTCCTATTGATTTGGTCAATTAAAGTGATTAATAAGAATAACCACTTACCAAATGTCTCTCCTCCTTCCTCTCCCCAAAAGCCACGAAATTATACACACTCATATTAGGGTTTGTGATTTTTGATCCCATCTAACCTTATTCTAGTGTAGTTCAAGGCTAGATCGATTGTTACGAGGTCAAGACTAGCATCGGGTGGTGATCGGTGACGTGTAGTGTGTTTCACACATAAAAGAGATCAACCTTATTGATCTCTTGGGTTTCTTATTCCAAACGTGGGTTTGGTGTTTGTTGGTGACTCCCGAATCACGCTACAAAGGTATAAACTTATGTGTTTATTTGTTTATTGATCATATGGCTATATGAGATCCGTGTGGGTGATGTTGTTCCGCTGCGTTTATTTGATTCATATGTATTTTATATTCAAACATCACCTATAGTGGTATCACGAGCCATCATATGTTGTCATATGATCATATATGTATGCGTAAAAATGGCTAAAAACGTGTTTTTTAATGGATTTAAAGGTGATATCTTAAAACAGCCCCTAGGGCTTATATATTCTGAATATGTCGACCTAAATGAGGTCATAAGATCTGGACTTTTTGATCCTATGGTCATTTGTTATGCATACATCAATTGTTTACTTGATCGGTACCCGTAAAATGGCCTAAAAACGTGTTTTTTAAGAGATTTTTAACCCGATTTCAAATCAGCCCATGAGGCTTATTTTTCTGTGGTAAAATGGTGTTAAGAAGGTCCTAATATCAGTGGGTTATGAATCTATGGCCATTTGTCACGCGTACCATTCGGGGTTTTAATTCTTGTTAATTATTTCTTCGATTCGTTGGCTAACAATTTATTTCTTGTCATTTATTTTGTTATCCATGGCAAATACATGCATGTTTGTCCATGGAGTTAGCCAACACCTTGTTTTAATCATAATATTATGGTATTATTATGTTTTATATGCAAAGCCGATGAAAACCTAGACCACTTGTGACATGAATTGTTGTGGATGTTGTTTAATTTCTTGTTTTGGGGTTTTTGCCATTGTTTCGGCACTTATGTAATGATTTATTCTTTGGTTGTAGCCATTGTTTGGGCACTTTTACAGTAGCTAGAAAGTAGATTAGTTGTATTTTACTTTCAATCTTTTGTAATCATTGCTTGGTGGCGAAAGGCGAAAGAGTTCTTGACATCATGGCTGAAAATAACTGCTGGAACACCTGTTGGTAAAATCGACTTTCTGGAAGATTGGTAAGGAGTTATGGGCTGAAATTTTTTTTGTAGGTACCCAAGACATAGGCCCACAACTTTCTAGTTTTGTGCTAAGCCCGTAGATGCCTCCTTCCTGGTCTGGTCGGCCTCACAACACAGAAATTCTGAAAATTCAGCAGCCTACTTTCATGTGCATAATGGGCTTTCTACTTGCTCTTGAATGTCTTGGAGCAAGTGGGAGTCCTCCGTGTGGTTGTGTGGTTTGTCCCTAGTTGACTCTTGGTTCTCGTGATGGCTCACGAGACCAAGCATAGGTTTTATCATCGGTTGAGGCTTTGCATATTGTGGTTGTGTGTTTGTGATTTTGTTGTTTATATATCTTGTGATCATATGTAAATTACAAAATAGTTTTCTAAAAACTTAAAGGTAAACACAAACCATCTTCAAACTAAGTCTTTTGATTTAGTTTAAATAAGTTTATGAAACTTAAAATCATTGGTTTTAAAAATAACACTTAATCAAGTTATGTATGTTATTTCATTTATGTATTGTCCAAAACTTATTATCCACCTAGGATGTATATTAGTCATGAAAATGGACAACTTGACACACATAAATTAAAACAATGATTAGACTTAAGTTAAGAAAAGTTTTTAACTTGTGCTACGAAGGATGAATGCATGCTCCTTTCGTACACCTTTTGA
>LBNU01014532.1:11760-21798 GCA_014162995.1 Artemisia annua
AACTTGTATTCACTCTATATCTACTTAAACCTATGACTCTCACTCAACCTTAGTGTTGACTTTTAAGCGTGTTATCCTAGGTAATTGAGCTCTTTAGGAACCCTGGCACGGAGAAGAACTGGACATGAGGACGTCCATAATAGTTGTTATTCATCAGTTTTTGCTTTAAAACGTATCTTAGGGACCTCTCTTTTAGTAAAAGTATATCTTTTACTGTAAAAACTCTGATGAATAAATGAATGATAACACCTTTTTCAAAAACGTCTCTTTTCGAGTCATTTTCTATTATCTTGTCTTTGTTTCCGTGAAGTAATACCCCAGACCTAACATCCGCTGCGGTCTATGAAAAATAGGGGTGTTACACCCCCACGGGTTTCTAAAACAATTAAACGTAGGGGTGAGCAAACGGACCGGATGGACCGGACCGACCGACAAAACCGACCGGACCGGACCGACAGCATTCGGTCCGGTCCTCGGTCTAGGCTTTTTGGTTAATTCGGTCTTTGTTCCGGTCGGTCCGGTCCGTACCGACCAAAAAACCGAAAAAACTTGCCAAATCTTGCCTATTTGGACCGGACCGACCGAAGACCGGACCGGACCGGACCGGACCGACCACATTCGGTCTCGGTCTCGGTCTCGGTCTCGGTCCCGGTTTTTACCTTAATTCGGTCTTCGGTCTTGTTGGTCCGGTCCGGTCCCAGACCGATGCTCACCCTTAATTAAACAATAGAAAGTGGGATATGAACTCACCGTGAGTTAATGATGTTAAGTGTATAACGAAGTCGATGGATAAGCTGGGAAAACCTTTACGTACAACCTAGAAATATGGTATCGTCTCTTAGGTTTTAAAATAACGATGTGGAAATATGAACGAGTCTATATAAGTCATTATATTGATAATGATGTTGTACATGGTAGTTTATAGTGATCGTGTATGTCGTTATGGAAATGGCTTACTAGTTTATAAAATGTGTTTTGTTAAATATCGTACCACTGTTCGGGCTATCATAATTCAGAGGTCGTGTAGTGAATGTATGAGGAGTTTAGGCACTTTAAATTGTACATTCAACAACTAGTCAATACTTTCACCCCGAAGACGCCCCTTATATGAAATTCCCTACTAACATGTTACGCTAATAGTTAAACGTATGTTTTTCATGTTTGATTATAGGACATATGTGTTAAAATGGTCACGCGGGTTGTGAATTTAGTTGGTTAATGTCTCGTTAAAGGATTTTGGTCAAGTTGGTATTTAACGCAAATTTATAAGAGTTGTAAATTATAATAATGAATTAAACCGGTTTTTGGTCATATTTCTCGTCAATTATGAAATCTACTATTCCGAAGGTCAAATAAACTTTAGGAAAGTTTATTAGAATATTGTATGTTACATTTTTATAAAATGTGTTAAGTTTGGTAAGTCTTTAAGCTTGGAAAGAAAAATAGTTTATCATAATTAAGCTTTTGAAATAACAATGTTTAGTCAAAAACAGTCCTTGTTAGTTTCGATGGTAAACAACCCTTGTTTTGGGTTTTCACGCTAAAATTCACGCGTTGTCTTACGTAAAACATCAATCCGGACAACTTTCGTGTTTTACACTTTTGTTGATTCGGACTAGAAAGGGTCAAAATCATGATTCGAAATCGGATCAGAAACTTTTTATTCAAAACCAAGTTTTCTTTTAGTAATCTTTAACTAGTCATATCTTTTAATCTATAAACCCTTTTAACATGATTTCAAAGATTATAGTTTTGTTTTAATTTCCTCTCTAACTACATTATATTATTCTAGGTCTTGTGTCCATAGTTTTATGACAATAACTAGCATAAGTTTACTTGTTTGACTAGTTTTACTAATAAGGTTTCACATAGAGGTGGCAATTTAAGACCCATGGGTAAAAGTTGGGTCAAGTTGGGTAAATACTTTCAATGGGATGGGTTTAGTTGGGTATTGTTAAATAATTTCGATGGGTCAAGATGGGTTTAGTGATTTTAATTAATAAATGTTGACGGGTCTAGTTGGGTCAAATAATACAACCACATGGGTCTAAGTTGGGTATTTACTAAAATTTTAAAAAACAGTCCTAGTTTTCGTCCGTATTTTACGTTTTCGTTAGTCTTTTACGTTTTCGACCCTTTTTTACGTTTTCGTCAGCTTTTTCACGTTTTCGTCCGGTTTTTTACGTTTTCGTTCGTTCTTTTACGTTTTCGACATTTTTTTACGTTTTCGTCAGTTTTTTACGTTTTCGTCAGTTTTTTTACGTTTTCGTCCGATTTTTTTCGTTTTCGTCATTTTTTTTACGTTTTCGACAGTTTTTTTACGTTTTCGTCAGTTTTTTTACGTTTTCGTCCGTTTTTTTACGTTTTCGTCAGTTTTTTACGTTTTCGTCCCATTTTTTACGTTTTCGTCAGTTTTTTTACGTTTTCATCCGAATTTTTACGTTTTCTAGTAACATAATATAATACTAGGGAGCTTCATGTGAGGAGTATGTATTTCTGGATTATGATGGCCCGAACTGTGTTATGTTATATTTAGAAACCCTAAGAGTGATTACTTGAAAAACTTAAAAACCTAAACTAGGACTTGACATACACACACCTACGCTACCCCTAGGATACGTGAGTGAGCTGTCTAAACCCTTACCCTACTTACCTTAGACTCAGGTGAGTTTTCATAGCCTCACACTTTTAAATGCTTTACAACCATGTGAGGGGGATACATGCTTTAAATCGAATACAAGTCTTTTTCTTTGGTTGTTGCACGAGTAAACTACTTGCCACCACTACATAACTAAATTCATGAATCTAATCACTTGCGAGTGAACGCAAATATAATTGATAGATCTATTGGAGTTTGACAACTCATGTTGGTATTACCTCTTTCTGGAGGATACCAATAAGTATTATATTTGTACCCTCTAAAGGATTAACTTTGGCAAGTTATCCTTTCCGTCCCATCATGGTATGGTCTGCAGTGCCCCATGATCTGAACTGTTAACGTGTGGTTCATGAGCTTAGTGCAACATACCCTCTATCTCTAAACTTTTCCACACATAGGGTTTAAGCTGAACCCTGTAGAACTTGTATTCACTCTATATCTACTTAAACCTATGACTCTCACTCAACCTTAGTGTTGACTTTTAAGCGTGTTATCCTAGGTAATTGAGCTCTTTAGGAACCCTGGCACGGAGAAGAACTGGACATGAGGACGTCCATAATAGTTGTTATTCATCAGTTTTTGTTTTAAAACATATCTTAGGGACCTCTCTTTTAGTAAAAGTATATCTTTTACTGTAAAAACTCTGATGAATAAATGAATGATAACACCTTTTTCAAAAACGTCTCTTTTCGAGCCGTTTTCTATTATCTTGTCTTTGTTTCCATGAAGTAATACCCCAGACCTAACATCCGCTGCGGTCTATGAAAAATAGGGGTGTTACACCCCCACGGGTTTCTAAAACAATTAAACGTAGGGGTGAGCAAAGGGACCGGATGGACCGGACCGACCGACAAAACCGACCGGACCGACAGCATTCGGTCCGGTCCTCGGTCTAGGCTTTTTGGTTAATTCGGTCTTCGTTCCGGTCGGTCCGGTCCGGTCCGGTCCGGACCGACCAAAAAACCGAAAAAACTTGCCAAATCTTGCATATTTGGACCGGACCGACCGAAGACCGGACCGGACTAGACCGAACTGGACCGGACCGACCACATTCGGTCTCGGTCTCGGTCTCGGTCCCGGTTTTTACCTTAATTCGGTCTTCGGTCTTGTTGGTCCGGTCCGGTCCCAGACCGATGCTCACCCTTAATTAAACAATAGAAAGTGGGGATATGAACTCACCGTGAGTTAATGATGTTAAGTGTATAACGAAGTCGATGGATAAGCTGGGAAAACCTTTACGTACAACCTAGAAATATGGTATCGTCTCTTAGGTTTTAAAATAACGATGTGGAAATATGAACGAGTCTATATAAGTCATTATATTGATAATGATGTTGTACATGATAGTTTATAGTGATCGTGTATGTCGTTATGGAAATGGCTTACTAGTTTATAAAATGTGTTTAGTTAAATATCGTACCACTGTTCGGGCTATCATAATTCAGAGGTCGTGTAGTGAATGTATGAGGAGTTTAGGCACTTTAAATTGTACATTCAACAACTAGTCAATACGTTCACCCCGAAGACGCCCCTTATATGAAATTCCCTACTAATATGTTATGCTAATAGTTAAACGTATGTTTTTCATGTTTGATTATAGGACATATGTGTTAAAATGGTCACGTGGGTTGTGAATTTAGTTGGTTAATGTCTCGTTAAAGGATTTTGGTCAAGTTGGTATTTAACGCAAATTTATAAGAGTTGTAAATTATAATAATGAATTAAACCGGTTTTTGGTCATATTTCTCGTCAATTATGAAATCTACTATTCCGAAGGTCAAATAAACTTTAGGAAAGTTTATTAGAATATTGTATGTTACATTTTTATAAAATGTGTTAAGTTTGGTAAGTCTTTAAGCTTGGAAAGAAAAATAGTTTATCGTAATTAAGCTTTTGAAATAACAATGTTTAGTCAAAAACAGTCCTTGTTAGTTTCGATGGTAAACAACCCTTGTTTTGGGTTTTCATGCTAAAATTCACACGTTGTCTTACGTAAAACATCAATCCGGACAACTTTCGTGTTTTACACTTTTGTTGATTCGGACTAGAAAGGGTCAAAATCGTGATTCGAAATCGGATCAGAAACTTTTTATTCAAAACCAAGTTTTCTTTTAGTAATCTTTAACTAGTCATATCTTTTAATCTATAAACCCTTTTAACATGATTTCAAAGATTACAGTTTTGTTTTAATTTCCTCTCTAACTACATTATATTATTCTAGGTCTTGTGTCCATAGTTTTATGACAATAACTAGCATAAGTTTACTTGTTTGACTAGTTTTACTAATAAGGTTTCACATAAAATCATATACAAATTGTTTACTTGTGTTTTAAAGTATTTTTACAATATGATCAATATAACTAACATATATAGCATATAACAATAAGTATAAAATCATAGGAATGAAGATTTTGATCATAAGTTTAGCTTACAACTTGAGGCCTTTATGAAAAGGGAAATTAAGAACAAAGAACAAAGAACTAGAACAAATTCCACCCTTGGAATTCTTCAACACCTCTGGTGAGCTCTTGAATTTGTGCTAAGACTTGTGCAAGAAATTGTCAAATGTTAACTCTTTATGTGTTTTGAGCCCCTCAAAGAGTAGAGACATAACACACTCATAAAAGAAGTGAAATGCAGTGACCTAATAGAAAACTTTTTGAAAGTAAGGGTGCGCTTGGTTCAAAATGGGAAATGGGAAAGGGAAAGGCAAAGGGAATGCAAAGGGAATGCAAAGGAATGGTGGTGGGTAATCATTATCTTTGATGGTGCTTGGTTTAAGAAAAACACATTAACCTCCAAGGTGGTGGACTGGTGGTGGCTGCTTCTGGTGGTGGTAAAGAGAAGATGACCGGACCGGACCGGACCGACCAACAATTCGGTCTCGGTCTTCGGTCGTCGGTCTCTGGTCCCGGTTTTACCTTAATTCGGTCTTCGGTCTTGTGGTCCCGGCCGGTCCCAAGACCCGATGCTCCACTTAATTAAACAAAGAAAGTGGGATATGAACTCACGTGAGTTAAATGATTTAATGTATAACGAAGTCGAGGGATAGCTGGGAAAAAACCTTTACGTACAACCTAGAAATATGTATCGTACCTCTTAGGTTTTAAAATAACGATGTGGAAATATGAACCGAGTCTATATATGGTCATTACCTATGAAATAATGATGTTGTACATGGTAGTTTATAGTGATCGTGTATGTGTTATGGAATGGTTTACTAATTTATAAAATGTGGTTTTGTTAAATATCGTACCACTGTTCGGGCTAATCATCAATATCAGAGTCGTGTAGTGAATGTAATGAGCGAGTTTTTAGGTCACTTTAAATTGTACATTCAACAACTAAGTCAATACTTTCACCCCGAAGCGCCCCTTATATAAATTCCCTAACTTAACATGTTTACGCTAAATAAGTTAAACGTATGTTTTTCATGTTTGATTATAGACATATGTGGTTAAAATGTCACGCGGGTTGTAATTTAGTGGTTAATGTCTCGTTAAAGGATTTTGGTCAAGTTGGTAATTTAACGCAAATTTATAAGAAGGTTGTAAATTATAATAATGAATTAAAACCGGTTTTTGGTCATATTTCTCGTCAATTATGAAATCTACCTATTCCGAAGGTCAAATAAACTTTAGGAAAGTTTATTAGAATATTGTATGTTAACATTTTATAAAATGTGTTAAGTTTGGTCAAGTCTTTAAGCTGGAAAGAAAAAATAGTTTATCTAATTAAGCTTTTGAAATAACACAATGTTAGTCATAAAACAGTCCTTGTTAGTTTCGATGGTAAAACAACCTTGTTTTGGGTTTTCACGTAAAATTCACATGCGTGTCTTACGTAAAACATCATCCGACAACTTTTCGTGTTTTACACTTTTGTTGATTCGACTAGAAAGGTCAAAATCGATGATTCGAAATCGGATCAGAAACTTTTATCAAAACCAAGTTTTCTTTTAGTATTTTAACTAGTGTCATATCTTTTAATCTATAAACCCTTTTAACATGATTTCAAAAAGATTAATAGTTTTGTTTTAATTCCTCTCTAACTTACATTATATTATTCTAGGTCTTGCTGTCCATATGTTTTAATGACAATAACTAGCCATAAGTTTACTTGTTTGACTAGTTTTAACTAATAAGTTTCACATAGAGGTTTTTTGGGGGGGGGCAATTTAAGACTCAATGGGTAAAGTTGGGTCAAAGTTGGGTAATATACCTTTCAATGGGATGGTTGTTTAGTTGGGTAATTGTTAAAATAATTTCCGATGGTCAAGATGGGTTAGTGATTTTAATTAATAAATGTTGACGGGGTTCTAGTTGGGTCAAAATAATACAACGCACAATGGGTCTAAGTTGGGTATTTACTAAAAATTTTAAAAAACAGTCAGTTTTCGTCGTATTTACGTTTCGTTAGTCTTTTAGCGTTTTCAGACCCATTTTTTAACGTTTTCGTGCAAGCTTTTCACGTTTTCGTCCCGGTTTTTTACGTTTTCGTTCGTTCTTTACGTTTTCGACATTTTTTACGTTTCGTCAGTTTTTTTACGTTTTCGCATTTTTTTAGTTTCGTACCGATTTTTTTCGTTTCGTCATTTTTTTTTACGTTTTTGACCCTGTTTTTTACGTTTTCGTCCAAGTTTTTTTTTACCGTTTTCGTCCGATCTTTTTACGTTTTCGTCAGTTTTTACGTTTTCGTCTTCCTTACGTTTTTCGTCCAGCTTTTTTACCGTTTTCGACAGTTTGTTTACGTTGATTCGACGTTTATCTTACGTTTTCGCCCAGTTTTTTTTTTCGGCCGTTTTTTAAGCCGTTTTCGCTAGTTTTATTACTTTTTTTGTCAATTTTTTACGTTTCGTCAGTTTTTTACGTTTTCGTTCGATTTTTACGTTTTCGTCCAGTTTTTTACGTTTCGACATTTTTTCCGTTTTCGTCAGTTTTTTTACGTTTTCGTGCCCCAGTTTTTTACGTTTTCGTGGGCGATTTTTTAGCTTTTTCGTCCCAGTTTTTTACGTTTTCGTCCAAGTTTTTACGTTTTTCGTCAGTTTTTTACCGTTTTCGTCAGTTTTTTACGTTTTCGTCGCGATTTTTTCGTTACGGTCAGTTTTTTACGTTTTCAACCGTTTTTTTACGTTCTTCGTCAGGTTTTTTTACCCCGTTTCTCGTCCGACCTTTTTACGTTTTCGTCCAGTTTTTTACCGTTTTCCCGATCCCGTTTTTTTTACGTTTTCGTCCAGGTTTTTTACGTTTTGCGACCCAGTTTGTTTACGTTTTCGACCCGTTTTTTACGTTTTCGTCAGTTTTTTTTATGTTTTCGACAGTTTTTTTACGTTTTCGCCAGTTTTATTATGTTTTGTCAATTTTTTTACGTTTTCGTCAGTTTTTTACGTTTCGTTCGATTTTTTTTACTTGTCAGTTTTTTTACGTTTTCGTCAGTGTTTTTACGTTTTCGTCCGACGTTTTACGTTCGTCAGTTTAATATCGTTTTCGTACCCGATTTTTACGTTCGTCAGTTTTTAACCTTTTTTGTCAGTTTTTTGTTTTGACCCCCAATTTTACCGCTTTGGTCCAGTTTTTTTAACGTTTTTTGTCAAGTTCTTACGTTTTCGTCTGACTTTTTGTACGTTTCTCGTCCAGTTTTTTAACCGTTTCGCTGACTTTTTTACGTTTTGGTCAGATTTTTTTGAAGTTTTTTTTTCCATTTTTTTACATCCTGGTCTGAATTTTTACGTTCTCGGTAAGTTTTTTAGTTTCAACCCTCTTTTTTTTTTTTACGTTTTTCGTCATTTTTTTACGTTTGAATTTATTTTTACGTTTGGTCCAAGTTTACATTTCGACCTTATTATTAACTTTCGTCAGTTTTTTTTACGTTTTTGTCAGTTTTTTTTACGTTTTCTCGACCCATTTATTACGTTTTCGTAAGTTTTTTATGTTTTGACAAGTTTTGTTACCGTTTCGTCAAGCTTTACATTTCTCGACCCGTTTGGTTACGTTTATCCAGTTTTTACGTTTTCGTCAAATTTTACGTTTTCATCAGTTTTTTACGTTTCCAACCCGTTTTACATTTCGTCGTTTTACGTTTGGTCATAATTTTCCTCACCGTTTTTTCACGTTTTTTTTTACGTTTTCATACAGTTTTACGTTTTTTCGTCAGTTTTTTTTACGTTTGTCAAGTTCTTTTTTGGTTTTGACCATTTTTGCGCCTTTGTCATTTTTTTTACGTTTGTCAGTTTTTACGTTTTCGTCTGACTTTTTATGTTTTCGTCAGTTTTTTACATTTTCGTCTGAAATTTTTACGTTTTGGTCAGTTTTTTTAAAAAACGTTTTGGTCATTTTTTTTTTACGTTTTTTCGTCCTGACTTTTACGTTTGGGTTAGTTTTTAAGTTTTTCAGTTTTTTATAAACATCCTCGTCTGAATTTACTTCTCCGTCAGTTTTTTACGTTTTCAACCTCCTTTTTACGTTTTCGTCATTTTTTAACGTTTTGACCATTTATTACGTTTTGGTCAGTTTTTTGACTTTTTCACCCTTTACGTTTTTCGTCATTTTTTACGTTTTGTCATTTTTTTTTACGATTTTCGACCATTTATTTTTACGTTTCGTAAGTTTTTTTTTTTTTTTTTAATGTTTTGACCATTTTGTAACGTTTCTTTCGTCAGTCTTTTTACATTTTCGACCGTCTGTTACGTTTACGTCAGTTTTCCGTTTCGTCCAGTTTTTTTTTATGTTTTTCGTCATATTTTCTAAGTTTTCGTCATTTTTTACGTTTCAACAAGTTTTTCGTTTTGCGTCCATTTTTCTTGTTTCCGTAAGTTTTTAAGTTCGTCATTTTACAGGTAAAAAACAGTTGAAACGCCTAAAAAAGGAACAGAAACCTAAAAAAACCGCGTCGAAAAACGTAAAAAGACTGACCGAAAAACATAAAAAATCAGACGAAAACGCTAAAAACGGTCAAAACGATATAAAAACTGACGAAAACGCTAAAAATTAGGTAACAAAACGTAAAAATCAGGGACGAAAAACGCTAAAAAAACGTTCGAAATAAAAAACTGACCGAAAATTGAAAAAAAATGACGAAAACGGAAAAAAGCTGCTGCACGAAAACCCTAAAAAAACTAAAGGAAATCTAAAACAGTTCGGGCAAACGAAAAACCTGACAAAACACTATAATACCGGTCAACGCTAAAAAACTGACGAAAACGTAAAAAGTTGGCGACGAATAACGCTTAAAAAAATGCTCGAAAACGTAAAAAAACGGTCCGAATAACCGTTAATAAGTCGACGAAAGTAAAAGATGGTCAAAACGTAAAAAAAAACGGTCGAAAACCGTAAAAAAAACTGCGAAAAACGTAAAAAATAAAGAAATGTAAAAAACTTGAA
>LBNU01014532.1:21807-33495 GCA_014162995.1 Artemisia annua
GTATTTGTAGCTCTGGTTGGTGGTAGTGGTGGTGCTGCTACTTGGGGTGGTTGTGCTGATGGTGGTGGTGGTGCTGCTTCTGGTGGTGAGCTGTTGGTGGTGGTGGTGGTGGACTGCTGCTGTGGTGGAAGCTGTTCTGTGGTGGTGGCTGGTGGTGGTGGTGTGGCTGGTGGTGGTGGTGGTGGTTGGCTGGTGGTGGTCTGGTGGTTGTGGCTGCTGCTGGTAGTTGGTGGTGGTGTTGGCTACTGCTGCTGGTGGCTGGTTGTGGTGGCGGCTGCTGCTGTGTGGTGTGTGCTGCTGTGCTGGTGGTGGTGCTTGGTGCTGGTGCTGGTGGTGGTGGTGGCTGGTGGTGGTGGGTGGCTTGCTTCTAATTGCACCTATGTGTTATTACGGTTATTATATAATCTATGTTGCTTACTTGACTAATTGGTGTTGATGTGTTTCAACTATGTATGAGGTGGTATTATTCTGGATACTGATGTGTGCTGGTGCTGACGAAAGCTTAAATAAACTGACGAAAACGTAAAAAATCGGACAAAAACTTAAAAAACAGACGAAAACGTAAAAAAAACGGACGAAAACGTAAAAAAACTGACGAAAACGAAAAAAAAATGGACGAAAACGTAAAAAAATGGTCGAAAACGTAAAAAAGCTGACGAAAATGTAAAAAGTCGGACGAAAACGTAAAAAAACGGTCGAAAATGTAAAAAAACGGTCGAAAACTTAAAAAAACTGACGAAAACGTAAATAGACGGTCGAAAACGTAAAAAAACGGAGGAAAACGTAAAAAAAGTGAAGAAGTCGTAAGAAACTTGACGAAAGCTTAAATAAACTGACGAAAACAGAAAACGTAAAAAATCAGACAAAAACGTAAAAAACAGACAAAAACTTAAAAAAACGGACGAAAACGTAAAAAAACTAACAAAAACGTAAAAAATCAGACGAAAACGTAAAAACGGACAAAAACATAAAAAAATATAGGAAAACGTAATAAATAGACAAAAACATAAAAAACCAATGAGAACATATAAAAAACCCATCCTTCCATGTGACCCATCTAAACCCATACCCATATAGACTCATACCCATCTAGACCCAACCCATCTAGACCCATCCTTCTAAGTGACCCATCTAAACTCATACCCATCTAGACCCATACCCATCTAAGACCCAAGACCCAACCCAACCCGACCCGACCCAACCATTTTGCCACCTCTAGTTTCATATAAAATCATATACAAATTGTTTACTTGTGTTTTAAAGTATTTTTACAATATGATCAATATAACTAACATATATAGCATATAGCAATAAGTATAAAATCATAGGAATGAAGATTTTGATCATAAGTTTAGCTTACAACTTGAGGCCTTTATGAAAAGGGAAATTAAGAACAAAGAACAAAGAACTAGAACAAATTCCACCCTTGGAATTCTTCAACACCTCTGGTGAGCTCTTGAATTTGTGCTAAGACTTGTGCAAGAAATTGTCAAATGTTAACTCTTTATGTGTTTTGAGCCCCTCAAAGAGCAGAGACATAACACACTCATAATAGAAGTGAAATGCAGTGACCTAATAGAAAACTTTTTGAAACTAAAATATAGTGCTATGAATGGAAACAAAGTAGAATAACACATATAAGTATCTTGTTGTTACTTATAATACTCTGTATTGCTAAATTGTTTTATGTAATATGGTTGCAAAAAAACTGATATCAATCACCCATGCGTAACGCGCGGGCTGCCCAACTCATTATCTTAGATTATATATTTATCAATGACACCTGATAATTACCGCTCGATATCTCGCAGTGCGTCTTTGCCTAAAATTATCTTGTTGTATGTCGATATGACCATTCGACCATGAAAAATCATGTCGACATCAAATCATTTTTATTTATTCATTAATGATGAGTGATTTTTACTTTGTTTAATTTTCTCCAAATTACATCACTAACACTGTTTTCAAGCTTTAACCAAATTTTAATGCATGAGCTCAGAGGCCGCTTGTTCTGAGATCATCAATCCCTTCCAAATCCAATATCACCACTTCGGATAATGTTACAGTATTTTAGAGAGCTCTTTCTAGGATGGTATTAATTCCTATAGGTACGGTTGTATAGATATAATTGATCATTTTACCAGGATGACAGCATTGTAAATCAAGCCATAGTCAAATCAATATTGATACGTGCATCACAATCATCTTTACACGCATCCATCCATCTACTGTTCCATGTCATAATCAACCTATTACCTTAGCCACGTCACACACAGAACATTACAGCCTGGCTTCCCTCCACTTCACACCAACCACCTCCTTCCACGTGGCACCCTATTGACAATGACACCATACTCATGTCTGCACTATATAAACCTTCACACACCCCTATTCACTACCACCTTTCATTTCTAACACGCTAAATATTTACTCCCTTCATGGCTCATAATTACCATTTTGCCGCTCTTCTTTTTTTGCTTTTCATTGGGACTTCATATTCTGCACTTGTTACCCAAGCACCTCTTGTGCTTAAATATCATAAGGGTGATCTTTTGAAAGGACCCATCACCTTTAATCTAGTATGGTATGGCAAATTTACACCAATCCAAAGGTCAGTCATTGTAGACTTTTTGCAGTCACTAAACACAATTAAATCCACGAAAAAAATAGCGACACCACTACCTTCCGTCGCTACATGGTGGAAAACTACTGAAAAGTATCACAACGGGTCATCAGCGACAGTCGTTGGAAAACAAATCCTAGATGAAAATTATTCGCTAGGAAAAAGTTTAAAAAACTACCATATACGATACTTGGCGACCAAAACC
This sequence comes from Artemisia annua, assembly GCA_014162995.1. Classification (NCBI taxonomy): domain Eukaryota; kingdom Viridiplantae; phylum Streptophyta; class Magnoliopsida; order Asterales; family Asteraceae; genus Artemisia; species Artemisia annua. The sequence goes on from LBNU01014532.1 coordinate 24,636, forward strand.
GCGCAACGAAACTCTGTTAACGTTGTTTTAACGTCAAAAGATGTTTTCGTTGAGGGGTTTTGTATGAGCCGTTGTGGAAGTCACGGATTCACAACGGCTCAAACCAAGCAGAATCCCCGACCCAGAATAGCGTACGCATGGGTCGGGAATTCTGAGACCCAGTGTCCGGGTCAATGTGCGTGGCCGTTTCATCAACCGATATACGGCCCGCAATCACCACCTTTGGTTGCGCCCAACGGTGACGTGGGAGTCGATGGGATGATTATAAACTTAGCGACTGTTTTGGCTGGGGCTGTCACTAATCCGTTCAACCAAGGCTACTTTCAAGGTCCATCAAGTGCTCCATTAGAAGCTGTTTCAGCTTGTACGGGTATATTCGGGTCGGGTTCATATCCGGGGTATGCGGGTCAAGTATTAGTGGATAAGACTACTGGTGCTAGCTATAATGCGCACGGGTTAAATGGGCGTAAGTATTTAGTACCAGCTATGTGGGACCCAAAGACTTCAACTTGTTCAACACTCGTGTGATAGGTGTGATCTGGTGTGGGTAGGTGCATGCAAGACGATGTGGGGTTGAGGGTGTAAGGTGGTGCCACTTGCGTAGGTAGTTTGTCGTTTTGTGTGACGTGTAAATTCTGATCTTTTTCTGTAATGAGAAAAGAATGTATAAAAAATTTGGTGAATGAATAAATAAACGTTGGGTAAAGATAAAGTGTTTTGGGCATCCGGATAAAGATGAAAAATAGGACCACAAGTTTATTGGGAACATATGGTTTTCAAATAGTGCATCGAGTTTTGATTTGTTTTATGCAAAGTTTGAAAAGCCATCAACTTTCTTGTTTGAGAAAGTGCAACATTTTAACGATGTTTAATTGAATTTACAGCATAGTCGCAACAAACAAGCCGACACAAGTTTTTATTTCGTTGTAATTGAGTTATTGTATAATTTTTGTAAATACGTATCAAAATGATAGGATAACTTACCAAAAGTAATAAAGAAAGAGGATGCTACATCCACTCATAAATTTCACACAAAACATTCACACAAAACATTCACACGCTGCCACTCACAAATCACACACGAAATATCCGTACGCTGAGGTGTTATTGGTGAGATGAGAGAGAAGTATATCTCATCCCACTAATCAATGGCTGACACTTTAGTGTATGGATGTTTTATGTCGAATTTGTGAGTGAAATGTAACATTTTTCATAAAGAAAAAGATAAAGGAATACTATAGAAAAAGTTAACCTGGAAAAAAAAGTTGAAAAGAGAGCACCATTCTCTTCCCACTAAAGGGGGAGGGAGTGGTTCACTCACCCTCCCTTCACTCACTACCAACCAATCGAAATGCGCCACATCATTCTTCACTTTTTCCGTCACTCACTCATATTTTTAAAGGCACCACTTCACTCACCCTTCACTCCCACCAACGGTTAGATTTCTTCGTCCAACGTTCATTTTTTCTTTCCTCCCTGTGCGTGACCTCCTCACTCAAAATGGGCTCCCCGTGCGTGAGAGATAGGCCGGCGGCGGTGTTCTCGTGAGTGAAGGATCCCGCCCCGCATCCTCACTCACCCACTCCCAGTTCTCTAAAAAGAACTTTTGTAATTTTCTTCTTCGACAATGTTATCAAGAACTTAGACCTTGAACCATCTCTCATGTACACTTTTTTATCTTTTGAGCAGGTAGTAAGTACCGCAAGAGTAGAGGGTGTGTTCACCCGGAGTTAAACTTTCACATAGTGTTACGTCAGCGCCACATCAGCTTTAATCTATTTATCTTAACTCAAAATAATAATAATAATAATAATAATAAAAAAATAAAAAAATAAAAAAACTTTATCATAACTCAACATTTTGGGCATCACTTTTATCATACCTCAACTAAAAAAATTTGAGTTAATGCTTAACTCACCACACGGTGTGAGTTAAAGTTTAACTAAAAAAAAACACCACTTTCACGCAGCGTTAAAGCTTTAACGTGGAGGTTTAATGCGTGTTTAATTCAGGGAGCGGTGTGGTTAACGTAGGTTTAACACACAAAATGTGAAAGTTTCACCCACCTCTCATTTTAACACACCGAGTGCTCTAACTTCCAACTCTAGGAAAGTATTGGTAGGAATAAAGTATACATGTTAACTCTAAATGATAGTAGATATTGGTATCTCTAAAATACAAGTAATAGCATTTTTTTTCTATTATTATTTTTTAAACTTTTATAATTTTGCTTTTCATATTAAAAAAAAAAAAAAAAGCCGGAATAAAAAATGTAAAATTTGATAAGTCAAAAGTAGTAAAACACAAAAATTATGGAGCATAAAACTTTAAATATAGTCTTATTATGTTAATAAAGTATGTAAAATTGTCAAATAAAATGTTGAATGATGTTACTCCGTAGATATGATGTATTATTCAACCACAATATATAGAAGAATACATTAAGTAGACCTTAACCGACCCTAAGCTCATAGACGGACTTGAGCCTAGCCTAATTTATAATCTAATACTCTCCCGTAATCCGAGCGGCAAAATCATGAAAGCTCGGATTAGAGAAAAAACTGGAAAACATGAATAACTATAACTAATTTGTTGCTGAAATCATCCAACGGCAAGCGGAGATAAGTCTTCAAACTGCAACGCTAAAAGCAACATAAATACTAAATATTGTTGACCGACTAGAGCTATTACCAATAGAAATATTGACCGTGGACTTTGTTTTTGAATTACAAACATTTTTTATGTAGGATAGTTAGGATTTTGGGTAAGGATATGTTTCAGACGTTTGTTTATGAATTACAACATGAATATTGAGGTACTGATTGGTGGTGTGTTTATTAGCACAAACAATTGATGGAAACGTTAGATGGAGTTTGATTGGTGATGTATTTGTTTATGAGCACAAATAGTTGATGGAGAGGTGAAAATAGGAAGAAAGGAGAAAAATAAAAAGTAATGGTTGGAGATTTGACGGGGTGACATACAAGAAGCGGCTCATGGCGGCTGACTAGGTTTTGGATCATACCCGCTCTAATATCATGTTGAATGATGTTAACCCCGTAGGTATGATGCATTATTCAACCACAATATATAAAGAATACATGAAGGAAATCCTAACCGACCCTAAGCCTACAAACGGACTTGGGTCTAGCTTAATTTATCATCAAAGAGAAAAGCGCGGAATAAAATTATAAAGTTTGAAAAGTTAAAAGTAGCAAAAGTCAAAAGATATGAAACAACATAGTATAAAAAAACTGTGTTAAGAGAATAGTAGTTGTAAGGGATAGCGATGGTATGACCCACTCTAATAACATCTTTCGTCTATGAGACGGTGACAATCTAAAAAGGATTAAACCGATGTCGATGATAATCTGAAAAGGATTAAACCGACGAGAAACTTGATCATATGTACCTGTGAGTGTCAATTGATCTCGTCATAAAGTCGAAATTGGACCCATGCAATCTTTTCAAAGAAGCTCTTTTTCTTGTATTTTCAGGTAAGAGGTCACGAGAAAGACGTCGATTAAATCATAGTTTTTCACTGAACTATTTCATGGCCTAATTAATGATACATTTTGCCTTTCCGTATTACTTTTACTCCTCGCATCCTCTCTATTACCCGTTTTATTGACATGAAAAGACACAATTTTATTATTTTTTTGGTGTGTGTAATTTTTCTTTTACTATTTTTGTCTTATTAAATTTTATATTTTTCATTTTGAATTTTTTTTCGGCAGTTTTACCTAGTTTATTAATTTTTACTATTTTTTGTTTTTATTGTAAAGTTTTTTTTTTTTTTTTTTTTTTTTTTTTTTTTTTTTTTTTTTTTTTTTTTTTTTTTTTTTTTTTTTTTTTTTTTTTTTTTTTTTTTTTTTTTTTTTTTTTTTTTTTTTTTTTTTTTTTTTTTTTTTTCTTTTGAATATTAATAAAATTTTGAATGACTTATCTAACTTTATATTTTCTGTTCTGTTTTTTATTTCACAATTTTGTAATAAAAACAAAATTAAAAAAATTAAAGAAAAAGAAAAAAATATTAAGAGGGTATTTCTTATAGTTTAAGGGGTACCAAATATCCAATCCTTTTCCAAATATTGATGATACACACAAGAAAGACGTTGGTCAAATCATAGTGTTGCATGGCCTAACTGATGATATATTTGCCTGATCGATGATGCATTTAAGTACTTAATAAATCGTCCAAAAGTATTGCATGTTACAAACCAAACTACATAGTGTTGCTACAAATTGTAACAGACTAATGACTAATGAGTAATGAGAGCTAGAAAGTGAAAGCAATGAGATTATAATCTTCAACGCTGAACCAAATCTAGAGACACATTTACAAAATTACGAGCCCTAGATTAGTGTCTAGGGGCTGACGAGTTGACACCAAGTTTATTAAAAAAAAAAAAAAAAACATTAGAAAGAAATGATACAAAAGCTTATTCTTAAAACTCAAGAATCAAACATATATGCTGGACACTCTGGCCCAAGGCTGCCTAAAACAGACAGAAAATGAGTTTCAATCCAAAGTTAGCAGACCAAAAGATAATAGCCCATAATTTCCAAAAACTTAAAAGTGCACTCAACCCATTTCGAGCTCTACACACAGCATTCGTACAACCTAAATGCTTTTACGTCTATTACATACTGCCCTTTAATCGAATCCCTTTAAAACAATCACTTTACTCTTAAAAAAAGTCTAGACCATTTATTAAGTTACAGGCAAATGATAACTAAATTATTAACAACAAACTTTCATAAAATTTGCTAAGCTAAAGACATAGTTAGAATTAGAAATATGCTCCACTTTCTGGGGTAACATGATCAATATATGAAAAAAACGAATAACATTCGTGTATGAGAAATATTAAGAAGTGATTAATGAGATGATTTTTTTAGTCATTGTCTATAACATAAATTTCAAAAATTAGTTAAAAGCTATTGTTAGCAAAACAACAAATTAAATACGAGAAATATTAAGAAGTGATTAATGAGATGATTTTTTTAGGCTTGTGGTATGTCCTTATCAAACTAAAAAATATCACGTATATCCAAAATTTTATTTTAATTATTTATCCTTAATAAATACATATTAATTACAAATTCACTATTATACCATTGTTCATCTTCTTTTATCAACAAGTAACACATTTAACTAATCATTATAAAGCGCTATCACACCACATCAACACCACCGTTCACGGATGGTACGTAAAGCATGAATTAGTGTAAGTTAATGATATGAGATTATTTTAATCACATGTTCGGTTTTTCTTGTTTAGTAAACCCAAAATAAGAGTGTTTATCTAAAACTAAGGTAAATCTCACATACAATTAGGGTTTAGTATGTGTAGAAATAGAGAAGATGAAGTTCCTCTCTTCTCACGAAATGCAGATGTATAAATAACGATGCATTTATGGTTTTGTGAGATTCTATAGATGTGATCCAACTATTCTAGAAGACCTAAGCGGGGGTCATCCCATGTGTAAGACCAAAAATTAAGCTTTTATCAATGGTGTTAGAGAAATTAGAGAGAGATAGAGAGAGGATATATATAGGTAATGGGTTTTCTCTCTCAAATGAGTGTTATGAGTGATGTGTGAGTGATACATCATATGCTGGCACTTAGCCTTAGTGATTTGGCTATGTATACAATAAATACAAGACTAGTCCTTTGACCATTTCCCTTTAAGCATATAGATCCTAATCTAGATATAATCTATTTACATCATAAAATAAAATTCACCTCGAATTTCAACACTCTCCCCTTATGTAATGATAGACTAGATTTGAATCTTCAATCTCTTTGAAGCTTGAAAATTCTGAGAATTCCATATGTAAGCTGAGGACGACTTTGTAACACATTCTTCTCTTTGAAGGTACCAACTCTGCTTTTAGAAATTTAAAATTTTGAACTTAAAGTCAGCATTCTCGAAAGCAATTAATATCTTGATCTTCATCTGCAACTTAAGCATATATGAAATCATTGCCGTTAACGTCTTGTAGTTAAAAGCACTAATGATGAACTTGATATTGGACGTAGATTTCAAACTCTAATCGTTGTAAAGAAAGATCTTGAATAAGATGACAACTGATTGAGCGTGATTTGTAAAAGACTTGACCATTTGAATTTTAACCTTGAATCTTCCTACCTTTAGCTCCCCTTCAATCGCATAACCATCTTTTGAAGATCATTTCAAAAACCAACCATTGTTGTTTCTGAAACAAACCCCCTCAAACTAACAATCTCTTTAATCAATAAGAAAGTTGATGATGAATATTCATTTAAATTTGTTGAACAATCTTGAGCGGATGCCTTTGCTTTTAATCTCTAACGTTCAACTTTAATATTTGATCCTTTGAATTATCTACTATCAATCAACTTCTTGTAAACTATCAAACTTTCTTTCTATTGATTGTTATTTGAAGTTAATCTATGTAGATTCAAGACAAGTCCGTAAATTACTATCTTCGACACTTGATCTTCGTTTGGTTTGTTGTTGATAACGATGTTTTTGTTGTTGAGGAGTGATCCCTTGATGTTGAAATAGTGATATTTTTAAAACATAAACTCTTTCATTAGTAACTAGCACATCAAAAACTTGTTTTTGTAGCCCCTCTTCTTCAATAATTACGAACATCTCACCAATCTAACATTTCTTGAAGAAATATGTGTTATTGATCAAATATGCGAAGCCATTCTTGAAACAAACTTATCTTGACTTGATTTTGATATCGCAACCCTTTATTCCACTTTAACACAAGTATCTCCCACAAATATCAACCAATATACATTGCTCTCCCTCATGATTATTATAATATATCGTGATAATCATGAAGACATGTAAACTCCAGGTTGATAATTGTTTGAAGAATGATCATTGAAGCAACAAAATCTTGTCTTGAAGTAGAATCCGAGTATCAACATCTCACTTGAAAATTGAACATTCTCCCCTTAGAATTAAACATGTTCCCCCAAACATGACTAATAACCTCTTCGAAACCAATATAAGTGATCGGTATCATTCCATTGTTGGTTGAAGATTGATGGTGTAATGCTTTGTTGAAGGTGAAATGCTTGTTTAAGGTATAATTTTCATTGTTTTTATAGAAGATGAATGTAGCAATATCAGAGTAGTTAAATATCTTCCACTTGAACAAACAATTTTTCCAAGAATATCGATTCTTCTTCCCCAAATTAACAAACATGATTAAAGAAACTTTGTTGAAGGTCGAATATTGTGTATCATCTCTTGACAACCTCTGACGTTATCTCGATGATAATGATGAGTAAAAATGATTCTGAAATTAAATAAAGCGTTGATCTTGTGAAATATGGGTAAATGCACCTATTCTCCTAAATAAATCAAGGAAATGTCGCTTGTGTTTTTGAAATCAAGTTCCAAAAAAACACAATAACCACTAGATCACATAGATTACTGGTGTTAGAACCTAAGTTTATCAACGTTTCATCAAGTCTCGGTTATTTCATCATTTGTAATAGGTTGCTAAGTTATTTAATCATGTTATGTTTAAGGGTAAGCCCTTTACTCGTCCAATGGGCCTAAAGCCCATACGAATTAGAGAAGGGAAGAGAAGGGAGTGTTGCCCTAGCTCTTCACCTATAAATAGGACATCTATGTAATGCTTACTCTTGTTGGTTATTTCAATATCATAAGGAAACTCTTGCACTTTTATTCTTCATATTTGATCTAATCAACCAAACTCTATTTCTCATCTCATTTCTATCAAATCTATACTTGTGTTTACAATATGGTGACCTAACAAGTGGTATCAATCGCTAGAAGAAGGTGTAACCTTTTGTTTTTGTTTTCTACGAACCAAAATCAAGTTTTTACTCGTTAATTTTTGTTAAAGTTTGCAACTTTCTTGTTTGTTTCGTGTTTTTATCACATCTTTGTCCTCAAACTTGTGTTACAAACTCAAAAAAACCAACAAAGTTTCAATTTTTCTCAAAAATTTTAGATTCGTACACTTTGTACCATTTTTCGAGAACTTTTAAATTTTTGAAAAGTGGTTCAAGTTTGCAACTTTCTTTAAGATTTCATCATTTTAAGGTTAGTTGTACAAGAATCTTGGATTAAAAACGTGTTTTTGGCTTGCTTTTTACAAAAACAAAAATCTGCACAAAGTGTACCAGTTTTCGAAATCCTTAAACCCCAATCTTTCAAGATCTTTTGTTACTACTCCTAAGGTGTTTTCGTTGGTTACTCAGTGCTTTTCTCTCTTGTATAAGAAAGAAAACACTTCGACTCGTTTGATATTTTCGTTATTGTATAATCTCGAAAATTTTGTGGAATTTTTTTCGAAAATTTTAAAGTTTCGAGATCTTTTCTGGTTTATCGAAATCTTTTGATTTTCGAGATCCTTGGAAAACTTTCGAAATCCTTTCATAATTTTCGAGAACCTTACAAATTCCTGCTACAGTGAAATTTCTCGAAAGTTTATTAAAATTTTCTCGATAAAGTTGATTTTTTCGAGAACTTTTGAAATTATCGAGATCTTTGTAACTTTTTTCGAGATCTTCTGGACTTTGACTGTTTTTCAAGATATTCTTCAACAAAGTTTCGAGAAAACACTTGGGATAACACTTATACCTTCTACAAGATCCATTTTCACACAAGTCTTTCATCATGTCTCAACCACCGTACTACAACTTTCATCATCAGCAACCCTATCATCAAACACAATTGTTTCGTCAACAACAATAACAATATCAACAACAACAACCTCAACAATCATATCCATATAATCAAATGGTTTCTCAACAACATTTCATGATGCATCAACATCAACAACTGCCTCAACCTCCACCATTTCCAATGCAACAAATCA